>PVHP010016128.1:0-36392 GCA_004024765.1 Zapus hudsonius | reverse complement strand
TGGTTTCTATCCTTATTCTACTTTAACCACATAGTCATTAATTGCTATTATAGCTAGTGGATAATTAATGAATTAGCTCATTCAAAATTCCATATGGTAGGTAACATTACTCCAAAGAGGAAACATCAATCAGAGAGCATGATGTCAGATGATAAGTGACAACATTCTGTACAGGCCAATCATTTTATCTTCTTTCGTCAATGCTCATTCATAAACACTATTTGTAAAAATGACCAATAATCTATACAAAATAATTACTAGGCCTAGTTGTTTTGAGTTCAGATTCCCAGTACCCACATAAGATTGAATGCTGTAACATGAGTGCCTGTAACGTATGTACACATAAATGCATATCATACACACATTAAAAACTAAACAAAGAAAACTAATTACTGCTACTAGAGTTAGTGTCAGAGTCTATGACCTGGGCAGCCCTAACATACCAAACTCAGCCACCTATTCTCAATAAGTCAATTAGAAGGCCAAATTATTAGTGAAAAGCAGAAAAATGAGACTATTCAATGTGGCCACATTGGGAAAAACAACAAAAAGATCCTGTGACATCCCCCTCAGCACCCCCAGCTCCATACCATTTTCTGGGTCCTGACATAAGGTTTGGGCTTAAATAGAGGGCCTGAGGTACGCATAGCTAAAAAGTCCTGGTCATGGAATGGTCCAACATTGCCTGGCCACCAGTCTTTCCAGAAAGGTAGTCTGGCAAGTTGTCCGCACTGTGAAATTCCATTCTAGGAGAGATAAGGTTCCCATCTGGCACTTTTTCTTCCTCCCATATGAGGTTCCTGGGGAAATTCCAATTACTTTGGGCTCATTTTTCAATAGTCTGATAGCCAAAGAAAATGGCACAAGTGTCTCTTAAGAAGACACTTACTTACTTGCTTACTTCAGGTTGGTTACATTAACAGACAAGACTAGCATCCACAATACAAAAGGAATGAAGGCACAAAATTTTCAAAAGCAAAAGGTTGTTAAAAATAAGCCATTATAGAAAGAAAGAACATACTATTTGTGAAATTCTCCACCCACTTATTGATATAGCTGGCCACAGCGACATTCTGACTGAAGTCCACATAGTTGACTTCTGCATTAAAGTATTTTTTCACCATTTGCAAAAACTCATCATTGACATGAAATCCATTTTGTACAAAGAGGGAATTGGCAATTTTCATCACATAGTGGTTCTCTTCAGCAGTTACTGTGTTAGAAAAATCCTCCAAGAAAGAAAATTCTTCACCTGCAAGATGACAAAGGACACCTTTATGAGTGGAACAGACCTGAGGAAAGAGCAAGAAAACTGAAAGATCATTTCCTTCACAGTAAGGAGCCATCAGGAGCACAGGGACAACTGGAAAACTGACAAGATGATTCTCCAATGAGAAGGCAAGACAGAAAGTTCCAGTCCTTCTACTATTTCTACATGTTCAGGGCTGGAGAGATGGCTCATCAGTTAAGGCACTTGCCTCCTCTACATGCTCCAATTAACTGTGTCCAGCTAAATATTAAGTGACACTTTTGGTTTGTCTGTTTATTTTGTAGTGCAACAGATTAGTCCAGAACCTTGTACATAGGAGGCGATTGCTCTAGCACTGAGCCACATCCTCAGTGGTGCTGAAGGAGAAACAGGAGTAAGGTAGTTTTTTTTTGTTGTTGTTGTTGTTTTTTTTAATACACTTAGTTGTGGAACAGAGAGGCCCACCTAGAGACAGAGGTGGTACCTGACCTGTCTTAGTAGAACTAGAATTCCACAGCTGAACTGGTCTCATCCATGATGGCTACAGTGCCCATTACTGCTTCCCCAATCTAGCACACTTGGGGGGCTAGCCTCTGGGTCAGCCCCGAATCCACGAACTGTTGGGTCTTTCCCTTTTACACCTGGGTCATAAAAGGGGGGGTGGTCCATCATGCATATGAGGTCTCTCTTCCCTGTGTATCTTCCAAATACTAGTGTATAAGTTTCCCCCCTTCTCTCATTCTGGCTAATTTTATGACTTGCCTGGGTATTTTTCTGTGTGCTTCTCAGATGGATTATGTTTCCAGATGTCTTTTCACTTTGCTATAGGTATGATTTTCCTCTACACTCTGGATCTGCCTTCTGTATAAGAACTTTCTCTGCTCTTGGCTCTTTAGGTGCCTTGCTTGGATATCCGGGTCCTGGCCTTGGTGCATCTCGCTCTGTTAGAAGTCTGATCTTTCATTAAGCCTGAGTCAGCTATCCTCCTCCCTGGATCTTAATTCCCTCTGAATAACCCTCACAACTTAGAATTTCTCCCTAAATAAATTTAATAATTCATAATCCATCCTTCTCAGAATCTGTTTTCTCAATTCTTTGTTAAAATAGACAAGAGCCCAAAAGTTGGGGCTCACAGGACTGCCCTTGAACCCCAAAATCCTGCATCACTGCTGGGTTATCATCTCATTGTTACTCTGCTAGAATCTACAAAGGCAATTCTAGGATTTTAAATTGTTTTCTTTCAAAACACTTAAGTTACTTTCATTCACTTGTCTTTTTTCTGATAATCAGAAGGAATTCCATTTAATAATTTAGTTTAAAATTCAAATATTCTTTTAAATTTTCCTTTCTAGATTTAAAAATCCTCCAACTATAAAATCTACTAGAAACTTTCTTCTTAAGTTTCTGATGAATTAGTTCACATGCACACTACAAGCATCGAAGGTAGATATCAAATGCCAAATTAAAGTGATTTCTCTCAGTACATGTAATTGTTATAATGATAGAACATTTCAAATGATTCCTGAAGACTATTTGACCACTGATGACACAATTGATTTTTAAGCAAAATGTCTGATCTTTTTAAAGAGCCATGGTGCCTTTCTTTCTGGAATTCATCTGTTATAACTTTTTGTTTACTGGTATAATAATTGACTGACACAAATCTTTCCCTGTTACCCAGAAGCTCCAGAAACATTTTTGGCTTGGCTTGTCACAGTGCAGTCTATATACATAACACTTCTGAGAAGATGTAATTTGGTTAAATTCACTCAGCCACATATGGGAGCTGAAATTAACACCTTTCTTATTTCCTCATTTTTTTCCTAGTCTTGTCCTTGCAATAAGAGCCTTTCTTAGTCCCCAAGGAAATATTGCTGTCTGTGGCATATGGCAATATTACTGAATTATAAAAAAAGAAATCAAATGATTGTGAGAAATCAAATCTAAGCACACTTACCATCTTTCAGGCTGTCATATCCCATTGAATGGCGGATTTCTTTCAGGGTAGACCCTTGCGCCCCAAGCTCCATCATCCCCATGGCGAGAGCAATGCTCAGTGGAGAGAAGAGAATGTTCTCATCTTCCCCAGTGGCTCGAAGATGGTTATACATATTCACTGACCACTCAGAAATGGTTTCATCAGGGAAAGTGGCCTCTATTGCCATGCTTTTCATGACCAGCAAAGACAAGAGTCCAAGGAAAGACATCCTGGAAAGGTTTCAAGTCTGGAAAAAAAGAATATACATATTATTATCACAGAAAAATAGGATTAAAGGAGAGACTATAAAGAATTATTTTTGGCAAAATTGTAAAGTGAATAGTTTTAAACATTAAAGTATTACTGTTTCTATAAAGGACATGGAAAGCCCTCCTTTTTATTTTTAACTCTTTATTCCTCCTTCCTTCCCTTTCCTTCCCTCCTTTCTTTACTTCCTTTGTTCTTCCTTCCTTCTTTCCTTTTTCTTTCTTCCTTTTTCTCTGTGCTGTGATTGAAGGCATGCATGCTAAGCATATGTTCAGTAACTGAGCCAAACCCCAAGAAATTTGCTAGGTGGTCCTCATGTTCATGAGGTTAAAAGTATATAGAGATAAATAGATAAGTAATTTTGTAAGGCTAATTTATTAATTTTTCATAGCTTCACCACACATGATCATGATTCCACTAAACTACATAGGTGTTGGACAAATTATAACAAAAATCAGATGTTTCCAGGGCTAGATATTAGCTAGTGAAGGAAAACAGGCATATAAGAATGCTTCCATAGTCGCCCACTGACATTTATAAAATGTATGCACCTTGCAGCAAGTTTGTCAAATAGTATAAAGAGACCTGTCCCAAGTTTCAGTTTATTCAGCCCAGGCTACAGAGATCGCAGAAAGTGGTAACCTGGAGGAAGAACAGACGGGGCTCTTCCTTGGGAGTTGTTCCTTACAAACAGGTTCCCCAGGCACTTGCTGTGCTGCTTTCAGTGACAATCTTTGTGCAAGAAGGAGCTTGTTGCAAATGAAGCTGATTTCTCCTGTGCCACCATTTCAGCTTGCACCCCCAAACTGGTGATTTTATTTCAATGTTCATTTCTAACTCTCAGGCTCCTTTGGTTCTTGAACCAAACTGAAAGATGCCAAGGCCACATTTTCTCTAGGAAAAAGACAGCCACCTAGAACCCAAGCTATCTGAATAATGTTTATGGCTGTCAGCATGTCAGTATTCCAGAATCCTGGTCTTCCCAGAAACAGTCTGGTTTACATACTGTTGGAAGGATGCCCCATTTACGGCTTTTGATTTATGGTCCTCCCACTTTGTTACTGTAGGCATTTGGAACACAGAACTACTTATTTAATGAAGAAACTGACTTGTTCTTGATTATTTTTTAAAATCTACTGTTAAAACAACACATAAACTAATATTGAACAGACATATTTGGTAAATTGTATTTTAATTAGGGCTGGACATTAATAGTCTTCTCTAATGATGTGCGTTTAATTGAAGAGTTACATATTTCGACAGACTTTTTGTGCCAGAAGTCCTGTGATGCTGTCTTAATCACTCTGTAAGTGTCCTTTACACCTTAGAGATAGATATTTCCTTTGGCCTGAAGATCGCCAAGGCTCTCTCTATACCCAGCACCTCTCTGGTTTTTATCATGTATCTCTGGTTCATGCAGATAGGCAGGGCCAGTGTGGATCCTGACCACCTGTACTGCTAATGGGATGGATGCAGGCTGTGGTCCTCAGGCAGCACTGAGGCAGAACTGGGTGGCAAGACTCTATCCCTTCAGAGGCTAGAGCTGCTGAGGCTTCCTACTTTCTTTGTGCTTCAGAGAACTCCCATCCAAGCGGAAAGAGAAGAGGTGGAAATGCCTCTTTATAGATTCTGATTAAAAGTTCACAAGTTCCCTTCTAAGTTAAAAAAGAAATGAAGATACACACACCTGGTATTTAATTCATAGAGCATATGTAATACTCCTCAAATTTTCCTACTGCTGCTGCTACTACTATTACTACTACTACTACTACTACTACTATTATTACTGTGTATGTGTGTATGGGTGCATTTGTAACACATATCTCCACACATGTGCTGTGCATATGGAGACATGAGGACACCTCAGGTTATTGGTCCTCTCCATCCACCTTGTTGAGACAGGGTCTCCCACATCGCTTTTGCTGCTGCATGTATACCAATCTAGCTAGCTTGTGAGCTTTGGGATTCTCCTGGCTCCACCTCCCATCGACACCGGCATGTTGGGATTATGGATGCACTTACCTCTTTGTGTCTGGCTTTGTGTAGGTGTTGCTGTGGAATGAAGCTACAACAAGCAAGTTCTAAACACTGTGCAGTCTTAACAGCCCCTAACCTCTCTTCTTAATCATTACTCTCAACTTCTAACATGTGAAAGTCCAAAAAGGAGCCTCAAGATTTTCATTAAAGGTTATACATGATGAGAATAAGTAATATTCAATTCACTACATCTTCATTGTATACCAGTCAATAACACAGTAACTGAAAAACCTGCTTAGTACAAGTAACAAAGTTCAGTAACAAAGACCATATTCATGTGAAACAAAAACCAAGCTACTGTCAAACATATGGTTCGCAAAACAAGACCAAGTGTATTTACTATGAATTCATAGATATTTTAATTAAATGAATGACCTTTAAAGCAGTAACATTATTTGCTGACTACTTATAAGGAACTATTTTATATCTATATGTGTGTGATGTGCCTGTGTGTTTATGTATTCGTACCCTTGTGTGTATGTTATAAAGATCTTATTAAATTTTGTAGACATCTTATCAGTAGGGATTCATTTATGAATGAAAATTCAGTCTGAGAAGGTTTGAGAATTTGCTTAATGTCTTATAACTAGAATTAGAGCTTAGGTGGTGAGTCTCCAGTCATAGGATAAGTTGGAAGATATAGAGAATACAATTTGGGTGTAAGTCCCAAGTTGAAATTCTTTAAGCAAGTCACATGCTTTCTCTCAGTCCCAGCTTCTGCATTTGTGAAACAAAAATGTTCGTCTTTAACTTTTCAAAACTTAAATAATGAGTGTGTGTTTGTGCGTGTGTGAAGTACTAACTTTGACATACAAAATATAATCATAGAGCATGTTAGGTGTGCATACTCGTTAGGTTAATTAAGAGGTTAGATCATTAGGGTGAGAACAGTAGTGTTCTTGTTTCCCCATCTAATTCAGCACCACTATGTAGTGCTTCCACCAAGATTCTAAAAACTCTTAAAGACACAAAGATATCTAAAGACATCTGTTAGCCTTAGGGAGCTTACATCATGTGTGATAGCACATGGTCTAATACAATAGCTCTTACATTAAAAATGTTTTACTCGTACTTGTTGACAATGTTTGTACATGTATATAATGAATTTTATCACAACCTCCTCCCATCACTTTCTCTTGTCCACCCTTTCCATCCCTCTCCCACTCAATCCTTCTTCCCAAAGGGTCTCTTCTTTGATGTCTACTTTCTTATGTATGTGCCCCACTGAGTTTAATTGCATTGCTTGCATGAGCAAGGGTGGGAGTGATTTACCAGAGCACATGTGTCTTAGCAGTGTCACTCCTGAAAATGTCTCTCCCTCATCTAGGAATCATTAACTGCCAATTTAGGATGAAGTGTTGATGGGCCCAATATGGTACAGGTCTCATACATCTAATGACTGTGAGAAAATCAGATCCTTTAAGAATCAGAAGAGGCTGTTGCTCGGGCGCAGGCAAGGCCAGTGAAGACAGCACTGTACAGGTGCAGCTGCCTCCAGCGCCATGGTCCCTGCACAGGCATCCTTGCCCTGCCTGTCAACCACTAAAGGAAGATCTCTGCCCCGTGGGAGACCCCGATGTTTTCACAAGCTGAAGCTGCAGGGCATTGATATGCTACCCAGAGGTCTTCCCACAAAACATCTGTGCCAGCACAGGGCACTGGGGCTCCTGCCACTAACAGAAACTGACACACTGGATGAACTGGGACCCCTACTGGAGGAGAAGGGGGAGAGGGTGACTGCCAACACCACCAAAGCTAAGAAGAGTACACATGCCCAGTGCCCCAGGAAGAGGAGGAGGAGGTGTGTGGGGGGGAGCACTGACACTTCTTCCCCTGCAGGCCCACCATGCAATGGAGACGCTGGAGGAGTTTGTGTAGAAGGTCTGCAAGGGACGTTGGAGGGTCAGCCCATATGTTGCACTTCCTGATTGGCTGAAAGACAACAGCTATGACCATGGACCACCTAGGCCCCTTTTTTGGGCTCCAAGAGGATTTTCCGCATATTTGCATAGAAACTGGCAATATCTGGGTCCATCTACTTGGTTTTGTGCTGTTTCTGTTTTTGGGAATCTTGACCATGCTCAGACCAACTACATCTTCATGGCTCATCTACAGTAGAAGGTGGTGTTTGGGATGTTATTTTGGGTGCAGTGTTCTGCCTCAGTTTTTCCTGCCCTTCCACACTATTGTCATTCAGAGAAAGTCTCATGGACTTTCTCCAAATTAGACTATTCGGGATTACTTTACTCATCAAGGGGAGCTGTGTCCCATGATTATTCCTTCTGCTCCTCACAGCCTCGGATCATCTACCTTACCATCGTATGTGTCTTGGGCATTTCTGCCATCACTGTGGCACAGTTGGACTGGTTTTCCGCTCCTAAGTACCAAAAGATAAGAGCAGGAGTATTCCTGGGACTTGGCTTGAGTGGTGTCTTGCCCACCATGCACTTTATCATTGCTGAGGGCTTTGTCAAGGCTACTACAGTGGGCTAGATGGGCTGGTTCCTCCTCATGGCTGTGATGTACATCACTGGATCTGACCTTTATGCTGCTTGGATTCCTGAACTCTTCTTTCCTGTAAAATTTGACATATGGTTCCAGTCTCATCAGATTTTCCAAGTTCTGGTTGTGGTGGCAACTTCTGTTCACTTCCAGGGCACCTCCAACCTTTAGGAATTTCATTAGGACCTAGAAGGTGGCAGGACTGATGAGTCCCTTCTGAGCTTTCCCATTGGAGGGGTGGAGAAGGAATTTCCCAAGTGCTTTTAAAAATAACTCCGTTGCTGAAGCAAGAAGAGAAATCTGAGTTGCTTGTTTCTAGAAGAAACCTCTTGAAGAATTCAGTATCAGTCAAGCTTCAGCTCACTTTCACAGCAATGAGCTTTCCATTTTCACTCCCTGCCTGAGGGGCGTGGGGATGGTCTGCACAGCTATCCGTCCTCAGCTGTCACCTTCTCAACAAGGCAAATGTTGGTCCTTCACAGACACAGGACTTTGGAACTCATGTTGAGATTTAACTTCCTCCAACCATTTTGGGAATTTTTTTTTTGACTGGGACTCTTCATAAACAATCTTTATTTTTGAAGAAAATCTCCCTCCCTTGTCACACCCTTACTTTATAACCTGGCTTATAACAAGCCATCCATTTTTGTAGCACACTTTTCAAAAACATTTAAAACCTAGTCCCATCTTTCTAGAGCCTACATCTTCTTAAATAGTGGAAGAAGGAAGGGCTGGAGAGATAGCTCAGCGGTTAAGGCACTTGCCTCCAGTGCCTAAGGCCCCTGGTTCAATTCCCCAGGACCCATATAAGCCAGACCCACAAGATGGTGGCCCTGGTTCTCTCTCTACATCTATCTCTCTATCTCTCTCTGTATCTCTCTGCTTGAAAATGAATAAATAAAATAAAAAAAATAGTGGAAGAATAAGTCCACCAACTTTTACATACCCAGATCATCATGGAAATATGTCCAGACTTCAAATAACTTGAGTGTTGATTTTTTTCTTAGCAGCATAATGTAAAATTAAAATGAGGAAAGACATTCGATATTTAACACTAAACTTTAAAAAGAAACCTGCTACCATTGCTACGTATTTTGATGCAGAGACTATGATGGAAATAAAATAAAGAAAAAAAAGAATCAGAAGGAAAATCAACTTTTCAGAAAAAATGCATTGCACATATGACAAAAATTAAACCTACCATTCTGGTTCTTCACATACCTCACTCAGATTAGCACTGCCTGATGTATAGCAGATACAGAAAGCAGCTGTGTGTGAAAGACCTATATTCTAAAGATTTACCTCTGGGGAAAACAGAGTTGTTAAAACCACTGACATAGCTTCAGGATCTAGAGGACTCCAGTATGTTTGTGGGAGAGGATTCTTCCAGGACCATGAGCAGCCGACATCTGGTGGCCAATTCTGCTAGGAAGTTGGGAGCCTTTGACTGGGAATGGGGATCGGCAAGAAATAAACTAGAAAAGATTGAAGGACTTCTACTTTGGAAACTTACATATTCAGGCATAGTTAAGTGATCTTTCCTCTGTTTGAAGGCAAAAATTTCAGCTTATTGTCAGAATTCAAACTGCGTGTCATGCAGGGCCTTTTTAACCCTACCTACCCTCTACCACATCTGTCTATCTGACTCCTGAGATTTGAGTAATTTCTGGCTATGGGTAGGATTTCTTTTCTCTGATCTAGCTTATGAATGTATATGTTCACTATGGGTTTATTTGGGACTCTCTCTCTTCTCTCTTTTTGTGTGTATGTGTACATCCATATGAGTACATACAGAGGCCCAAGGACAATGTCAAATGTAATTCCTCAGGTGACATCCACGTTTCGTTTTTAATACAAGGTCTCTCCCTTGCCTGAAACTTGCCAAATAGGTTATCGTGGCTGGGGAGCAAGCCCAAGAATCCATCTCTCTATGCCTCCCCAGTGCTGAATTCACATACATGTACCATCACAGCTTTTTGCTGTGTGGATTCTGTGAATGAAACTTTGGTCAAGGCCTCACTATTAATCCTTAAAACCAACACACTCTTAAAGCTGGTTAATCTTCATTTCTGATGTGACTTGCTAACTGCCCCTGTGCTTTACTTTTCAACTCCTGTGGGCACAGGAATGCAAGGTAGCCCAAACAGGGCCTCTTAATGGTTCAATCAAATACACTTTGTACAATATCAATCTTTGTGAGCCCTACAGCATCCCTCTCCCCTTGTGTTCTAAGAACAGTCAGCATTTTTACCACATTGTATCCCAAAGCCCATCCCCTTCTCATATTCATCCTGAGGCCACAAATGCAGCTCTTCCTCCTGAAGCATTCTCGGGACAATACACCATGATGCCTGACTCCTTGGTTACAGCCATTTTCAGTCCAATTGATGCATGTATCAAGTGCCTTCATATACCACATCACATATTTACAGAATCTTGGGCTTCCTTCATGAACACGCACTGAAGCCTTGGGTCATAAGTTTTGAATGTAGCCCTTTGCACTGTGACTTACACTTCATGAACCCTATGACATTGTCTTAACTCCCACTGGAAACACCAGAAATTGCCTCTCTTCTTATTGGCTTGCGCAGATCTTTTGGGAACTACTTTAGCACATTTCCGAATGTTCAATCCTAACCACTCCTCAAGACTGTGTTCTGGGTCTTCCACCTTCTGGAATACTCTCCACTCTCCAGAGAGGTTCTTTCTAGAACACCATGAGTGCTCTTCTCTGACAGCACAGTTTTATGTCTACCTTTCCAATAGCTCAGTACTTCTTCCTTTTATTAACAGAGACAATTCTATACAAGTAGCATCACTTTTCCTTGATTTCTGAGGGCACTAATGGAAGGGTATTCATCTTTGTGTACCTTGGGCTAATGAGAAAAAGCATCTAATGCATTACACATAGGAGGTGTAAAATCAATATTTTTTGAATTAATGGGATACAAGATATGAGGTCACACAATGCTATATTGGAAGGGACCGCCAGAGTAGCTACAGCTTTTAAATTCCAAGGGTTAATTTAATCATTTCCATTTTTATTCCTTTTGATAGTGTTTCTTCATTGAATGTGAGCATATCCTTCCAGCCTGACAAAGTAACACTGTCACCAATGCTGGCACACTGCATAGGCTGCTGGACATGTGACATCCTAACAAGTACACCACCTTAACCAAGCACAAAAGGGCCACACAATGTCAGGGCTTCACTTGTAACCTCAACAGTCGACATTCTCCAAGGAGTTGCTCTCACATGGAATCTCCTGCACGGAAGATTTGTTATTTGCAAGAGGCTGATTAAAAACTGTGAAGGGATTCAGTGCCAGAACAGTAGTACATATCACTGTAGTGATAGAAAAAGCAGAGGAACTTTGAGTATAAAGAAACTTAATTCCCATATTTCTCCTGCTGCCACTGGTAAGGTAGGTTTGTGCATGTGTTCATTCTTAAAGAAGAGAGCATTTCATTTTGGTCTGAGGAGATGACTCAGCAGGTCAACGTGCTTGCTGAGCAAGAGTGAGGACTTCAATATGATCACTAGCACCTATGAATAAAATCTAGACCTAGCTACACAGGCCTTTACCCCAGTGCTGGGGCAGAGAGTCTGAAGGGGGGACAGAGACCGAGAATCACTGGGACAACTTGGTCAGCCAGACTAACCCCCCTCAAAAAATGGAGGGGAAGCTTCAGGTTCAGTGAGACTCTGCCTAGTGGAAATAAGGTGGAAGAGAAATGAAGGACACCTAGTGACTTCCTCTGTCCTCTGCACCCATGCATGCTCCTGTACACCTGCACATACAAGTACATACACCACGTGCAGACACACACACACCATATTCTTACACACAGCCAAAAAAGAAGTAAAAAAGGAAACACTTCATTAAATCAGGCCAGGAATCAATCTTCTTGAAATTGATGTGAGAATCATGTAACTAAATGCTAGCAGTATAAACAGAATGGTAGGTTTGTTTGTTTTTTTTTTTTTCCAAAGAATATCTCTGGTATTTAACTGTACTTGTCAGATTGATTATCCATAAATATATCTTACTGATTACTTTTAACCCAATTATTTTGAATATTTAAAAATAATTTCACTATTGTGAATTGAGGAAAAAAAAAAAACCAGGAAGGTGCTCTTTAGTAGCAATGAAGAAAAAAAAAGGCAGTGAAGAAAACTATCTTAGAATTTTCTGTTAGCATGTTAATTTTCAGACATTTGAATACAAAAAAGTAGTCGTTCTTTTCATGGAAGGAGCCAACTGCTAAATTTAAATTTTATCAAATACTGAGGTGGAGGCAAAGGAGAGAAGGAACAAGAGGAAAGGGCAGAAAGAAAGAGAGTGAAAAAGAAGGAAATTTTCAATCCTTTCATTGTGATATATTTGAGGTCAGGAAATCTCTCTCTTTTTTTTCCTCTCTATTTTGTCATGAATTGGGAATAATTTCCTCATGACTTGATGACAGTATTTGGTAACCACGGTTCCAAGTTTGGATAGTACGGGCTCCCTTGATACAATTTGGGACAAGCTGAAGTGTCCAGATCTTTGTTTTCTGATTTACTAAGAGAAAGGCACTTTTTAGAGCAGCAGCCATGAAGCTGGGAAATTTGTCAAACAGTTTGTCCAAAGACAGAAAAGTCAGTCCTCCTTGTGAATAAAATCTGAACCTTTATTGATTATTTAGCAAATTTTCTATATAGTGTTCCTCCTATTCCTCAGTTTTAACTTTTCTGAAATTGGAGTAAACAATCAGTATCCAAAGAAACCAGCTATTCCTCAGGCAGAGAGGCAAGCTGTGACTCAGTTGTCATTTCCTGTGCCACATGTCATAGCCTGAACAAGTGGGAACCTTGGGCTGCCTGTTAATCCTTGTTCCCTCGGTTCCACTGGTGCTGTCTGTCACTGATGAGTTTTTCCTTAAAGTTTGATCTGAAATTATCCTCAACAGGGTCTGTGTATGCAGAAGAAACAAGGTACAGGCGATGCAGATTTACTGGAAGGAATGCAAAATTCCATCACTCGGAATATGAGCCAACTGATTTGTTAGACAGCTACCAAATGTTTTATAAAGAATCCAAGATAAGAAGGCACGTGCCAATCAACAAAGCTTTCACCTCTAGGGCAGCCAGCAGTGGGTGTTGGGTCCCACGCGGTGGAGTTCAAGGCAGAAGGATTTGCTAAATCTCTGAGAATAAACCTCAGTGGTACCAGGGCTGGGGAGGGGAGTGATCCATGCATGCTAAACTGAGGACTGCTACCCAAATGCTAACCTATCAAGGTTTTCCAATAACTTTCAAATTGTCTGGATAATTTTATGCATATTAATGAATTGAAGTGTTATGTGGGAGACAGAAATAGTGGGGTGGACTAATGGAGTGGAAATGTTAAGAAAATCCCCATATTATTTGAAATGTCTCATAATTACATTGTTTTTGTTTTGTTTTTCAAGGTAGGGTCTCACTCTAGCCCAGGCTCACCTGGAATTCACTATGTAGTCTCAGGGTGACCTCAAACTCATGGCGATCCGCCTACCTTTGCCTCTTGAGGGCTGGGATTAAAGTCATATGCCACCACACCCCGCTCATAATTATGTTTTAACCACAAAAGTGCTAAAATAGTGTCCATCAAAATGCATGAATACCACATCCTGCCGTGGTAACTGATGGTCAAAAGTGAGTCTGAGGAATGTCAAGGTTGAGGTTTAACTTTTTGCCATGGAATGATTAAGTATACTCCATGTTTTAGGTTTTTTTCTAACCAAGCATATATGGTTTCATTTTAAATTGGCTTCCTCTCCCCCAAAATCTGTTATTAAATTGAGATGTGTCCTCTTATAACCAATGAGCTGGGGAGATGACTTGTTATACAAGCACAAGGACATGAGATTCATCCCCCAGAACTCTCTTAAAAATCCAAGTGCTAGGAAGCAGAGACAGCTGGGTCCTGGGGTTCCTGGTCAGGCAGTGAAAGACCCTGTCACAAAAAAGGTTTTCTGTATCTAAGAAGAGTAACACCCTTGCTTGTTCTATGCCTCCATACGTATATACACATGTTGTATACCTCCCCTACATACATGCCCACACATATGTAAAAAAATAAATAAATAAAACAATGTGCCAGGCCAGGAAGCCATAAAGAAATTTAACTCAGAAACCAAAGAATATGATATTACTGGAGCTTAGAAAATAATACCCTCAAATGTGGCACCCTGGCATGCTAATTAATTTAGATTAAACAGTCCTTATGGATTAACAGATGCCAGAAGAGTCTTTTCTATTCTATTCTCTTATCTGCCTTATGACCAGACTTCAAAAGACAATGCAGATGCCTCTGTCTGTCTGAAAATTTCCCATTTATGGCAGTAAAGAAGAGGAATGGAGCCACATTTGGATGGTCTTTGTCCCAAGAAATTGTTTGTCTCTCAGGTTCATTCAAATTCTAAATGTAATCATTTGCAGGCTGATTTCTGGCTCTTGGGTCCATCCATTTGCCCTGAAATCATTAAGATTTTAGGATTCTCTCATTAATTGATGAACTGAACAAAATCTTTGACATATATTCATTTTATATTTGTATGATTTAAGATTATAACCTTTAAATAGTCATTTAACTGATTTTTTAAACATCCTTCAAACTAGAAGTTTTTATTTAAAAAAAAATTTCATTTGGGAATTGTGGCACACGCCTTTACTCCCAGCACTCAGGAGGCAGAGGTAGGAGGATCACCATGAGTTCAAGGCCAGCCTGAGACTACATAGTGAATTCCAGGTCAGCCTGGGCTAGAGCAAGACCCTACCTCGAAAAAAAAAATCATGGAATGAGCTAAAGTTCTGAGTAGGAAAGAACTGGAATATTATACTTTACTGATTCACTAAACATTCCTTAGCTACAGGTTGAACTGGAACCAGTGTTATGGTTGGCAAATAGTGATCCAATAACAATGGGCACTAACCTGGCTATACTGTACTACAAGCCTGAAACGCTGTTCAAGTGGAAAGTTTTTGTTTTTTTTTTTTTTTGGCTTCCTCACTTACAGATTAACAAATCCATTCCTGGAAATTCTGGAAAATAACCAAGGGACTCTTAGTGCCAAATCTCTCAGGACATGTAAGCTGCTGTGGTATATGTTTAAAATATGGTCTGATTCCTAATTGGAACCAAGCACAACTAAAAGCCAAGATTCTCAAATCAGTAAACATAGCTCTTTCCTACAAAATGCACTTATTAACCTGTTGTGAACCTGGAACCCTTGCTTGTACTGAGCTGCACATACTGCCTGTTTCAGACTATGAACTTGTCTTCTCCCCTCAGCAGCTCTTCTTCCTGGTTGGTACCTATTCAAATATATGCAGAGTTAAATCTGGGATGGAAACAGCAGAGGGTGCCCAGGCTGAACAGACTTTGCAATGCATAGTAAGGCACATGTTGTCTTCTAAGGGAGCTTGTAGAGTGAAGCCCCCATTTACTATTTTATGTCTATATATAACTGGGTAGACACATGACTAAAGTCAGATGCATCATGGGAAGGACAATAAGCACTAGTGAAATATTCTGTATCCCAGACGTGTCAAAGAAACAAGAGGAGCACCCAAGCAATGCCCCTAGCAACCCATCTGATCCATCCTTCCCTAAAAACCCTTTAATGGGAAGCCCCAGACCATGTCCGAGGCCCTTGACTACTTTCTACTCATGTGGCCCATTGACCTTTTAGCAGTGTATTCAAACCTTTACTATTAGCTTTGCTTTTAATAAAGTGCTTAATAAGGTGTCTTGCTGCTTTACTACTTGTGTGCGTCTTTCATTACTTCTATGAGTAAGATGCCAAGAACCTGAAAACACTCATACACACACTCATACACACACACACACACACACACACACACACACACACACACACACAGAGAGAGAGAGAGAGAGAGAGAGAGAGAGAGAGAGAGAGAGAGAGAGAGAACTGCTACTGGTAATGAAGGTCTAGTTAAGATAACAACTCAGAGAAGCCAGACTTAAGTTTGGTTAAACATTTGTTATTAATGCTGCCCATAGAATTTCCAAGGACAGACATATTCTACATGTAGCCTTGTCCACTTACGTAGTTACTAGGTACTTGTGGTTATTGGGTACAGGCATTGTGGCAATTTTAAGAACTGGTTTGTTTTTTGCTTATTTTATAATTGGTTTATTGCACTGCATTTATAAAGAAAAGAGAGTATGCTCAGTAGAAAGAATAAAAGAATTCAATCAGGGATTTATTACTAACCAAGAGAAAATAGAAATCTCTTAGTGAGACCATGGTAATCCAACAGCATTGTGTTTATTTCAACAGAGGTCAGGTGCAGCTGCCTGTTTTCAGATCATCAAATTTAACTGGCTTTGAAAGTGATAGGCGAAAGCCATTATTTGGTGGGAAATATTTCCAAAATGAAGTTCCAGGTTCTCCCCCTATTAAAATATCCTATCACATCAGTTATTAAAATAGGCCTTCTGTTGGCTCTTTTGGTCATTTCCTCTTAATATCATCCACAAGATTCCTATAATTTCACAAGTGTGATTTTATAATTCAGAAGAGATTTGACCATGATTACTTTAGATGTAAATATAGTTGAAAACCCAGATTGGATTAGAATTGCCAAAGGATTTTCCTGCCTTTTAAAAGATGTATTAAGCAGAAGCTTTGTATGAACAAATCATGTGTTGGTACCCCGGGTTCCCTTCTCCCCACCCCTATTCCTCTGGAGGCCCTCATCAGTGGGATTGTCATATGCACCATGTGATTGTGGGCTATGAATTGAACTATTAACAATCAGTCATGGTGGGGTGGGGGAAAATGCTTGTGGATATTCCCATCCACTTTGACTCTTATAATCTTTCTTCCCCTCTTCTGCAAAATTCCCTTGGTCAGGGTGGGTGAGTTTTAAGTCTACTATAGTGGTAAGTAAGCTCTTAGAAGCTTCTGGATTTCTGCTTTGGTATGTTTTGAGTAACCTCAGTGTCTGTCTCCAACACCCTGGCATAGGTTGTCAGGCTCATGTAGAAACAGCACTCTAGTTCATCTCACGAATTCCTCTGTCATTTCACCTGGGCTCTAGCTGATCTGTGAGGGGTTAACTTCTACAGAAAGTCAGCTATCATTTCTGGTTTTGTTGGTGGAATTAGGTCATCCCCTGTTCTCACTGCCTTCTGTAAAGAACAAAACAAAACAACACACACAACAACAACAACAAAAAAAAAAGCAAAAAAAAAAAAAAAAAAAACAGATTCTCCAATGGAGAATGCGATCGGTATAGATTAAATGGGATAAAGATTGTTAGTTTGGAGAAATTATGATGAGTGTATCCTCTCTTTTTGCACAAAGTTAGTGGAAGCTTCTCCTTGTAGTCCAGATTCTTGGTCTCCATAGGATTCTGACTTGGATTCCAGTCACAGATATGGGTTCCTTGCCACTGAGTGGATAGTTAGCCAATCAGAGAACCCTTGGTTTTCAACCTAGGTTGGTATCACTATTGCACAGATGTATACACCTTGCCATGCTGTTTGCTGTGAATTTAGCAATAATCAATCAATAATATAATGAATGGCTGATGAGTTCCTCAGAGTGTTTATGAGTCGCATGGGTTATACAATGAGTCCACTTTTCCTGTTAGAAAGAAAATGACTTTAGTCTGTCATACGGAAAGAAGGCCATCTGACAGCTTCACTGGAAGCTTGTGCAAAGAGCCTCGTAGTTAAGACTCTCGGGGCTGCTCCAGAGAATTGTGAAGTTCCCCAAACCCACTTGGTTTATTCTAAATAAACAAACACCATGACCCCAGCCCTGTCCCCCATCATGCTCCACACCACCTGAGGATTATGTGATGCTTGGGCAAGCCCTTGAGAGGCCAATCCTAAAAATCAAAATCACAAAGCCTTTTTGCATCAAAGGAAAAAAAAAAAAAACTCAAGTACATTTCAGTCATCTCAAAATTGTAGTTAAAAACTTACACTCTACATGGAAATAGCAGTAGAGGCTGGTGAATCCTACAAACCCAAAGTGGGGAAAAGCCAGTAAAAATCATGGCACTCTGCCCCTCTGCTTGGTTCTTCAATCCAGGGTTTCATTAGAGATTCCAAGCCTCCAAGCCTCTGAGAAAGTAAGAATAGCAAGGCCACAGCGAGAAACTGTGTCAAGGCCAGAATGTTGGTGAGGTAAAGCAAAACTGTTTGGAGAAAGATTCAGAATGCTAGGACGCATCCCCCCTGTGATGCAAAGCTCTCAAATACAGATCTCCTTTCTAAAGTCAACCCAGGTCTTTAGTTGAAAGGCAATAAACTCAAGTGCCAGCTAAAAATAAATAATAAAATAGTCAACCCAAAATAACTGCTTTTAGGGTAATAGTAGGCACACAGGGAAGGAGTGTGACAGAGCACCTGAGGAGCTCAAGAAGCTACTAGTCAAAGGTTCTGTTTTATGTCAAAAAACCACACTGGAGAGTTTCAAGATCTTAGTTATTAGAGGACAGAAGAGTATGATGGTGCTTTGAATAGTGATAAACCAATAACCAAATTGGGTGTTTATACAGCTCATTTAAAAGGGGGAAATAAAGTGAGCACAGAAAACAGAAATGACCCAGGAAGAAGACACAGCCTGCATGCGGCAAGTTTAATTCTCCAGGTTTACAGAACAGGCATCCTTCCTTCCCTCCTCCTCACTATGCCAACAATAGATGATATGCACTAGAAAATCTGACCTTACAGACAGTGGGGGAAAGGCTCACATATCTTCATAACTCTTCTTCAAACCGGTGCTGAGAAGTGTCCTAATGACGAGGCAAGAATATAGGGTGAGAGGCTGTTTCACATTCTAGTCTTTGTCAGAGCCTAACTGAGACCAAATTTGTTTGGATGTCCAATGGCTGTGGGGATTTCCACAGGATCAAGTAAACAGACCCAAATATGTTGAATTTGAAAAAAAAAAAATTCTAGAAACCCCTGAAGAAAGAGCTTCCCCCTGAAAAGGAAAAGATAAGTGTTAGAGGAGAGGGCCAGAGGGTCAGTGTGGCCATCTCTGCTGCAGTGCTGGGCAGGCCCCACATGTCGGTGACACTGAAGAGCCACAGCTCTCTTCTCAGGACTGAGCTCCAACATGGTTCGTGAAGCAGCTGCCTCTTGCTGAGACCACTCACACTTCTCCACTAGAACCTCAAGAAGGCCCCAATGTTTCAGCTTGGTCATATGCTTCATGTCACCTTTTTTGGTGAAACATTCCTTGGAATATTTTTCTGCCACAATGAGCCTGCGAGGCACCTTTCAAGAAGTTCTATGATCCATGCAATGTGATCTGTGGCTAATTGAATGGCCGTACACGCAGTGCTCCAAATGTCAGTTGGGGTGTTGTAGCCAGATCCTCTAAGAATGTCCAAAAAGTGATACTGCCTTTTCTGGATATCTTTCCCCAAATGCTTGTGCACCCAACAAGCATTTCCAAGATCAACAATCTTCGCTTTCAGTTTTTCTGCATTGTTTTGAATAAAGGGGATTAACAAGCAAACTTCGAACAGTGAATTATCCTTTGTTTTCCCAGTGATCCTGCCCTTGTTCCTCTTCACAAAGTATCTGGCCGATGCTTTTGTGAAGTTCCTGGATATCCTGTTCACTGAGTGACTGGTTGGTCGACAGGTGAGGAAGAGTGGCTCAGCATAGCATCTGACACCTCAGACATTACAGGAGTACAAGAGTCTGAAGTTTTAAAAAATATTTATTTATCATTTATTTGCAAGGAGGGAAAAGGAGAGGGGGAACGGGAGAGAAAGAATAGGTATGCCAGGGTCTCTTACTTCTGCAAATGAACCCTAGTTGCATGCGCCATTTTGTGTAGCTGACTTTACATGGGTAATGGGGAATTAAACCAGGCCATCAGGCTTTCAAACCACTGAGCAATCTCTCCAGCCCAAGACTGAATTATAACTGTAGTTAAATTTTATTAAATAGCCACATGTGATTAGTAGCTACCACCTAAGGAAAACACAGTGCTAACAGTAGGCTAAACAGATAAATAACTTTGCATAACAATGATTCTTAATCAAATAACCCACAACACATCTTTAAAGCAGAAACAGAGAACAAATAGTACTGTGAACCACATAATACATTTTTCTACACCTAAGAATAGTTTGTTTAAAAACACACAAAACTGAAAGTTTTTGTTTTCCAGGAGATGTCAAATGATAAAGGGGATAGACTTGGAATTCCAAAGTCTTTTGGTCACAGCAGGTGACTACTGGGTAAAACCCAAACCAAAGCCAATAAAATCCAGTGAGCTGGCAGGTACTTGCCCTCCTGGAAATGAGATTTGAGCCTTCAAAAAAACGTTTGGTAATGAATAATTCTCTTTGGCACAAGTGGGGAGAAATCATAGTTGCCAATGAATAACTTCCTTTGGATAAGAATCAGGAGAGTGAAACCAATGACCTGCATGTTCTAAGACCAGATGCAAGGAGTAGTTTCAGAGATGCTAATTAATCAAAGTCACATGATGTCCGAAGCCATTTGAGAACTAAGCTAGACATTAATGGTCTAACTTATCCCACGATGCTCCTGGAAATGGCTACACTTTCCTCTCTTCACTAGACATTGATCTTGGATGTTTGTAAGATTGTGGGTGCTCATGCTAGAAATACCTTACTGGGCATCTCATTTTCTTAGTGAGAAACAGTCATTTTTATTGAACAATTTCTTGTGAATGGAAGATGTTTAATGAACTAAAGGAATACTCAGCTGGGAATGGAATAACTTGGATTTCATTTGCTCAATAAATATCAATCCTTGCCTAGTTCACAACAGGTCCTGTGTAAGGTGCTCAGGATACACAAAGGAGCAGGGTCATACAAGTGACCTATCAAGATGATATTTACTCCATGTGCAGTGTCTACATTATCCAAAAAGGCAATTTAGCTTTTCAACTCATCTTTAAAAATCAGATTTTTCTAATTTTTTAAATTATTAAAACCTTTCTTGTGTAATAAAAATTCTAGAGGTTGGTAATGTCTGAAAATCTAAAAATATCCAGATGTAGGGTACTTCTAATAATTTTGCTCATGGAAGAAGGGCTCTGTAGATTGAAATCACACCTCCGTGTTTGTACAGAAAACACTTCTAGCTGCTGAGCCATCTCCCCAGTCCCAGCCCTGGTGCCTCTTTTTAAATCACAATACTCACAGCTCACACAGATTTGATCCTAGGATACCAAGGTGCATAAATTACTTTTTTTTTATAAATTACTTTTTAAACATTTTTTTAGGGATATGAACTGTGGCAAAAGTGAAAGTAAGAATTTGACAAAATTTTATTGCTCTGTAAAGATCCTACAAATTTCAAAGAAGAAATTCCATTAAATCCACTAGTGAAGTATTTTTTTTTAATTCATGTGATCATGTGGTGTATGCATGGGTGTTGATGGATGCATGCAGAGACCAGAGGACAACCTTGTGTGTCCTTGTCAGGAACACTATCCACCTCTACTGAAACAGTGTTTCTTATTGGGCTAGAGCTACCTAGGTTAGCTTGGCTAACCACCTAGGTTAGCTTTGCTAGTCAGAGAGCCCTAGGGATCTTCCTGTCTCTGTCTCCCCGGAACTGGGATCACAGGTGGGCTTTATCATGCTTGGCATTTTCATGTGGGTGCTATGATTGAACTTGGCTTCTCATGCTTGTGTCATGTAAAATGATAACCATATATGATGTAAAACACAATGCAGACAGCTCAACTCCAAAAGTCCCCACAGTTTTTATCAGTCCCAATGATATTCTATCCTCCTCATAGTCCAAGGTCTTTCAACTACACCATAACACCTCTCCTCAAGCCCCCACACTCCCAGAACATTCATACTGCCCAAGAAGGCACTGGGCATAGCAAAGACAAACTAAACCAATACAAGATTTAAAACAAACATGGCAAACTTCAAACTCTAACTCCAAGTCTGATAATTCTGGAGTTCCAATTCTGCCTCTCCAGCTCAGCTACTCACACTCCAGGAAAACTTCATCTGGTGCCCACAGCTCTCCTTGGTAGCCTTCCTATAGTCCTAGCAGCTCTATTGGGTCCCCACTGCAACCCATGGTTTATCCTCATGGCTTCATCAGGCCTCTATACAGGTCTGATTCACACTGTCCATGGCCATTTCCAAAAAACAAAGCCATGTTGAAAATCCAGTGACCCTCTCTTACTACATTTCTTATATTCCTAGTACCAGGTGGGATACCAATTTATTAATCCAAGGGAAACAAAGTTTGAAGAGTAGGGAAACTTTAACATTCAGGCCCCCACTTCAAAAGAATCTGCATTCTTCCTGCTATCCCAATGCAGATCACCTGGCCCAATCTCAATGGTTGTCATCTCTCAAACAACTGCAGCTGAACAGGCAGCAGTTTTGGCCCAAAGATTTCATTTCTTTCTGTGCCATCTCTACTGCTCATACTAGGTCAATTTTTACACAATACAGTACAAATTCTAAGGACACAGGCAGGCAGAAAGCAGCAAGGCTCTCACATAAACTGCTTCTAGACTAGTACCACCATAGTTCCTTCTTACCCTCATAAGCCAAACCTCACAGTCCATAGTTCTTACTGCATTCAGGTCTTTCAACTCTAATCAGAATAGTCCATTAATCTGCTACTTATGATTGGTGCATTAGGGAGATTTCTGGGAGAAGCTAGGGTTTCCTCATCCTGTTCATTGCTGTTGATGACAGAAAGAAAACTTGTAATTTTTAGTGCTGAATGTGGGCAAACAAATAAAGCACTAACTGATATAAAAAAGAAAGTATTGTTTAAATTTTCCTGTAATTTGCAGAACATTTATAATACAGCAACTAAACTGGAAGATGAGTCAAGGAAGTTACGATGGTTAGGAGGGGGAAAAGTGTTGTGGAAGTATTATATTTTTCTTTCAAAAGTACTGACTTAAAATAGTAATTGACCATTCTTATTTTCAGACATTGGGCGACAAATGGATTTAATTATTTCCTTCTGAATTGAATCCAAGTTAAGCAGACTGCACTGACAGGAAATCATCCCTTATTGGGCTCCTCATATAACAGCTTGAATCTTCCCATCACAGGACAGAAGAAAGGGGGTGGGGAATTATGGATCTTATGTTGTAAACACTCCATATTTACTGCCTTAGCATTCACTGAGGACATATCACTTTCCCTCTAGGTTAGCCACCAAAAGATCTCAGGAAGAGACAGAGAAATGCAGACAACAATGATAGCTTTTTGGTTTTTCAACATCTGTGTCTATGGTGCATTAAAAATGGACAAGTTCAGGCTGGGCAAATGGCTCAGCAGGTAAAAGCACTTGGGCCTGAACATAAGGGCCTGAGAAGGCCCGATTTGCCCAAAGCTTGATTCCCCAGCATTCACAAAATAGACTAGTCATGTGGGAAGAGAGAACCAAGGAGATCATTGGGCTCACAGTAAAAAATGGAGACACATCCAATGTCTCCTCTGGTCTACACAGGCATTCAAATAGGACACATGCACTTGCCCGCACACAAACATACACTATATGTACACATACACATGCAAAGTTAAACTACTTGTGTTACAAAAATTTCAGAGAATATTTTAATAATCCAGATATGTCTCAAAGCCCGCATTACAGGTGAGATTTGTCTATAAGTACACTAGAGTGAATTGAAATTTCGCTTTATTGAAATGCTCTTTAAGTTAACTTTTTAAAAACACACATATAATAGGGCCTGATAAGAATGAGTGTGTGGTGGACATGGATTTTCCATGAATATTATAGAGTTTGCACCATGGAGGACCTATATTTATACAGTTTGGTAAGCCCAGTAAGAAAAAAAACAAAACAATGGGAGCTAAAACTCAACTGGAGACAAATGTAAACAGGCAACCCTAAAAGGAGATTATGGTGTCATGTGTACCTCTGGCAAAGCCTATAGAGTTCACATGCTGTGAGCTAGACTATCTAGGGAATAAAATTCTAGAAGTATAAAATTTCAAAATGCTTGGAAAATCTTCTGATAATATGTATCCTCTGAACTGACTTTTTACCCTCCTCCCCCCATGATCAACTAATTTGTGGAATTCTATTCCCAAAATAATAATCTAATGTTCCAGGCATCAGGACTGTGGTAGTTATTTTTATCTTCTTGTTACTGGCACAAAATGCCCAACAAGAAGCAGTTTATGGGAGGAAACAGTTTATTTCAGCTTACAGACTTGAGGGAAGCTCCATTTTGGAAAGAAAAAGCATGGCATGAGCAGAGGCTGGACATCTCTGCTTAAGCAGGTGGACAACAGCAGCAGGAATGAGCTAAGCACTGGCCAGGGGAAACTGGCTATAGCATGCATAAACCCATCCCCCAACAACACACCTCCTCCAGCAAGGCTCTAATTCCCAAATTGCCAGCTGCTGGGGATCAAACATTCAGAACACATGAATCCATGGGAACACCTAGTTGAAACCACCACAATGGCATAATGAAAATTACTGCAAATTGTCTTAAGCTATAGGTAGATGGGAGTAAACTGTTTTGTATATTAAGAAACTGAAACCTTGTAAGCTTAAGGGATCTTAACTTTAAAAAATATTCCTTTTTAAAAATTTTGTTTATTTGCACAAGTGTTTGTGTGTGCACATGTGTGTGTGCTGTGTGCAAGTGCCAGGGCCTCTTGCCACTACAATCATCAGACCTTCTATCACTTTGAGTGCAGGGTGGCTGGGGAATTGAATCCAGACTTGCAGACTCTGCAAGCAAAGGCCTTTAACAGGTCCACCCCAGCTTCAGGCCCAAAGGGATCTTAACTTTTATCTAAAGTCTTCATATCCTACGCTCCTGTTGGATGGGATTTAAGGTCAGCATGCACTTCTGTTGATTTAGTACATGAATTACATACACAAAAGAGCTGGGAAGATGGCTCTGCAGTTAAAGGCACTTGTTTGAATTTCCTTCACAAGATGGACACTGCACCCCAGTCCCCATCACCATCACACACAGCTGTTCACTTCAGTGTAAGATTTGCTTACTTGCTGATGAAGTACTTCCTAATATTTAGATGAATATTGATCCTACTTGTGACAAATGTTATAATAGACTTTAAATATAAACTTTATTAATTCAGATAATAACCTAACTTTTATTACAGTACTTATATATACTTTTACTAAAATAAGTTAATTAGGTAAAACAGTCACAAAATAACCAAAGGTGTATAAAAAGGCACAAACAGTAAAATTTTTGTTCCCATATTCCCTTGATCCTTGTCAGTTTTCCTCACTTGAACCTACCAGTGTCACTTTACATATATGGTAATTATGCATATACACTACCCTGTTCTTATAATAATGTAGCAAACATTTGATGTACCTTACTTTTTCCATGATTATTTCTTATCACTACACAAAGAACTGTCTAATCTTGTATTGGCTTCCAGTATTTCACTGCATAGCTTTGTAATTTATTTAATTAGTCTTCTACTCATAGGCACTTAGCTCATGCAATCTTTTACTACTACAAATAATGCTGCAATGAGTAATTTCAGAAATACATCAACTCACAGGTGTGCAATTATCTCTGCAGGATCAATTCCTAGAAGCTAAATTACTAGGTCAAAAGGCACAAGTACTTGTAATTTTTTTATAAATACTGTCAAATTGCCTTCACAGAGGTTATGTCATTAAAAACCCTAGGAAGCACTCACAAAGAAATAAAGAAGATTTATATAAGAGAAGAGTTAAATTGCTGCCCAAGAATAGACACAAAAAGACAAAAATGCTTCATCTCCGATTTAGTGTCCTTCCCAAAACAGGGCAGCTGAATACAGTAAACGTCTGGAGCACAAACAAGAGCCAGGTAAGGAGCAATTCACAGGACAGTGGGTTCATTCCAGAAGATAACACATAGGAATAAAGGCAGTGATGGATTGGGAAATGGGGGAAAATAGCATAAGAGAGATGTTAGATTCATCAACATATTACAGTGTCTGGGCTTTATCTGGATGCTGGATGAGACAAACCGGAACATCATTTGTGGTAATTATGAGACAGCTGAATAAAAAGGCTAGAATGAAAATTTATATGTGGAAATTTATATTTTATTTTGAGATAGGAATATTCAACATTGTAAATATATCAGTTCTCCCTCTATTGTTTTGTATAGTTAGTACAATTTCAATAAAAAGAACAACTTTAAAAAAGGTTTACATAGAAAATATTAACATGCAAGCTTAACAAAGAAAATTCTAGAGGGAAAGATAGTTATTTGATAGTAAAATGCATTGAAATATCATAATTATTTAAATAGGATGGCTCCCAATACAACATGGCATATGATAAAATTTAGTATTTCAAGCTTCTAAGAACTGATGTTGAGAAAAAAAAGTCTATGAACTTAAGATGTTTAAGGAGATATATGCTTTGAGTTCCAAATCAAAATGAATTCTAGATAAATAAGGTTTTAATGTTAAAAATAAAATACTGGGCTGGAGAGATGGCTCAGCGGTTAAGGCACTTTCCTTATGTGGGTCCTGGGGATTCAATTCCCCCAGGACCCACATAAGCCAGACCCACAAGGTAGTGGCCCTGCTGTGCTCTCTTTCTCTCTCTCTCTCTCTCTCTCTCTCTCTCTCTCTCTCTCTCTCTCTCTGCTTGAAAATAAATAAAATATATTTTAAAATACTAAAATTCTAGGAAGAAATCAGGTAAATGTGTTAATAACCATGTATAAATTCATAAAATTATGTATTTGCAGATATATATTCATCAATACACATATGTGATATATAAGACATATGACTATGTTTTATGTATTTTATACACATACAAAAAAGGTTTACATAGTGTTGAACTGGAGAAGGCAAAGGTAAGGAGCATCAGGAACAATTTAAGGAAAGATGAATAAATATTAAATATATGCACAACAAGAAATCATGAGTAATGCCAAAAGACAAACTCAAAAATCTTAAATTACATCAAAAAGGATAAAGGTCTACAGAGGACCTCGATGAAACAATAATACCGACCAAAATGGTACAGCTGAAGTGGGAAATAATGAATATATATTTTGTCAAAAAGTTATTCTACTGGTTCTAAAATTCACATAAAATATGATTTGTTTATAACTGCCAAATATCAGAAAATAGGTAAGTATTAATTAAAATAAAACCATGCTGAAGCACCATTAGTCACTTAGTAAATTAATAAAGTCAGAGAGAAATCCAAATGCTACTTTTTTTTTTGGGGGGGGGTTTATTGAGGTAGGGTCTCGCTCTAGTTCAGGCTGACCTGGAATTCACTATGTAGTCTCAGGGTGGCCTTGACCTCATGGTGATCCTCCTACCTCTGCCTCCTGAGTGCTGGGATCAAAGGCGTGTGCCACCACGCCCAGCTACAGATGCTACTTAACGTGGGGAAACAAATGGGAGGGATGAAAGGCAGTCACCTCTTCAAGGTAAACCATCAGTTATAATTCTAGCTCAGTTACACAAAGGCCACAATATCAGAGGAGTCCTCTTATGTAGAGTATAAATGAAGAATGAGAAGAAAATCTTTTAAGATCTTCAGACAGTCAAAAATAAAAATCCAGCAGGATACATATTTTTTTATTGCCCATAATGAGTTACATTGTTTAGTGGGCCAACAATGAGTTGTTATCCCCAATTCCTCATTGCCCCCCCTCCCCATCCCCAGTCAGCTGGATATCCTCCTCCAAGGGCCGTCTGGATCAGTCTTGTGGTAGGGGACCATGGCTAGCCTAGTATTCAGCCAGGTTATCCTGGCCCTAGTATGTTGTTACTGAGGGGTGCCATGCCTCTGATATTCTTCTCCACCACGGCTCTCACAATCTTTCCGCCCACTCTTCCTCTCAGTTCGTGAGTTGTGGTGGGTGAGTATTAAGGCTGCTTTAATGTTGTGAGCTTAGGGGTTTTTGTGTTGAGATTCGTTGGTTTCTATCTCAATGGCTTATCCTGTGTTGATTGAATGGTTGTGGCTGTGGGTCCCTTGTTCATCCCATCATTCTCTGCAGGGTTCCATATGGATCCTCCACGATATGACTGTAGTGGGTCATCTCCTTCCAAAATCTCAGCTTTCTGCCTGCGGTCGGTTGGTATACATATTTCTTATTGAATCTGTGTTGTTCACTCAGAAAGCCTTGTTACCACATACAAAATGTGTGTTTTCAATTCACGTCTAATCTGAATCTCCATGCTCTCTTTGTTCCAGCTCCTTATTGTTAGCAGTTACAAACTAGAGAAGTCTCCTGATGATAGGCACAATGGTTTTAGAAAGAAAATCCAAGCCAGGCTGGTTCTGCTGGTGCAGACCTTAATCCCAGCACTCGGGGGAGGGGAGTACTCCTGTAATTTCTAGGCCAGCCTGAGACTACAAAGTGAAATGGTGAATTCCAGGTCAGCCTAGGCTAGAGTGAGATACTACCCCAAAAATAAATAAATAAATAAATAGTAAAATAAATAAATAAAGGAAATCCAAAAGATGGTGCTCTGTAACAAATAAATACTATACTCCCCTGATGGAAAGACTGAGAGTCTTGGACCACAGCCATAAACACCCTTCTCTTGATGTTCACAGCATTACTACTGTGTATCTTGGGCCATCTGAAAAGTGTTAACTTTCTCCAGCCAATAGGATCAGGAAGGATATACATAATTTATTGTCTGTACACTGTGAAAGGGATCTGAGACAAAGCATTGGATATTTTTTAGCATGTTTCAGTTGTCTAGAAAATTCAAATATATGGAATAACAAGATTCCTTTTGGACACAGCTAGTTAAGACCCAGCTGTTGTTTAAAAGGCAAATAACACATTAACATTGATGTACTTTCATTTCACCTGCCCAAAAGTCAGAATTTCTCTTCAATAATCCTGAATTTGATAAAAATCTAACCTTGTGACTAGTTATTAAAGAGATATTTCTGTGGGTTTATGACCTTATGTAAAACTTGGCAAAATGCCATATTTCTAAATTCTTTGACTTGGTGTAATTGTGTTGAGAGAGAACTAGCATTCATATTTGAATGTGTCTGGCTTAATAACAGCCACAGTCAGCCCCATCTGTTGATGGCTGTTTTGCGTATCTGTAGCAGCTGGGCTCTCTATGGTCAGTTTTCTTTGTGCACGATGCTCTCTTCGCTGTTCCTTACTTTCTACCTATTTAAATGGATGGCATTTTAAAACTCTTCACGTGGTTTTAAATATATATATATATATATATATATATATATATATATATATATATATATATATATATGTATGTATGTATATATTTACAATAAAGCTCCAGGCAACAAAATGGGTCCTCAGGAGGGTGAGTTATTTTAAGATTTAGATCTGAGAATGATTAGACAGTGAGTATATGATCTCTCTGGGTCATTAATATCAGCAATGTGAGACACAAATGTTTGATGAAATGGCTTCCGGAAGAGCATAATTTACAGAAAATGACATGCTTTAAAATGTTTTTATAACCTATTATTAAAAATGGAAAATGATAAAACCATTTCTCTAAATCAGCATTTCTTGGAGCTCTGGTAATTTCTGCATCAGGGTTTTCCTAGCAGGTGGTTAAAATGTGGTTTCATCTTCAAACGTTTGAATCAGAAACTCTAGATATTTGCCTCAGTAGCCAGGATTGTAAGGGTATTTCAGGTGATATGTAAATGCACTAAAAATAATCAATGGGACTGGTAGAATTCACACTTTTGTAAAACTGGCTGAAGCAGGCAGCAGCGGTCTGAGGAGAATAGAAAAGGAGGAAATTTCTGAGCACTACTTAGACACAAACCCTTTCCTATATAAGCCAGTGAATCTATCCCTTTAGTCTTGTGGCAATGGTTTTCACAGTTGTTCTAGAATTGCTGTTCAAGAGCTACTGCTTCTGAGGACAGGAGACACATCTACATTCTATATTTGCTGAGCAAAGGATATAGTTTGAGCCAGCTGAAAACTCAGAGACTTCAGGTAAATTGCCTGAGACTGCACAGCTTGTCACAAGTGAACAGTGGGTCAGGTGTGCCTCTTCAGCATGGCCACTTTCCCTGATACCCCTTCTTCCATGGAACATTTTATTGTTGGCAAAGGAGAAATTGTATCCATTTTGCTTATTAAATTTCCTAACTTTCAAAGACCCACGTAATGGAATTCACTTCGATAAATCATGTAGTATATTAGAATGTGAGGAGGAGATAAGTGACCGGGTGTAAACGGGTGGTGGTTTACAGAGACAGTGTACATCGCCTTCACTGGATCTCTACATTTGGAGGGAAGGCGTCTAGGAGGAGGGTCAGGTCAGAAGCCTGGTGTTAGCAGCTGCAAATACAAAGGAAGCAGCATGTCAAGCAGTCAGAATGAGCAGGAGGCCAACACATCTGGAATGGAGGAAGCGGAAAGAGAAGAGGAGAATGTCAAATTAGAACAGACTCAGGGAGTATGGGGATACTGAGCAGAGAGGTGGCAACACCAGCTAGAGAAGGGTATCTTTGCATGCATGTTGAAGATGGGAGGAAAACCAGCCTGACGACTTCCCAGTCATGATGGGCCAGGAGAGGGGGAAATTGATTATCCAGACAGTGGGCATTGCAGGAAGGACATCATGAGCAGGAACAGAGCTGAAATCTAGGTTTTCCTTAGATACAAGCAGATATGTCATTGGTACAAATAGGGACAAAAGTGAAGTACATGGATGTGGAGGCCTTTGGTGGGCATATGAACACAGTAGCAGACACTACAGTTTTCTGATGGGTGCCCCCTCTTTGTGAAATAGGATATAAATTTGATGGCCAAGGCTGTGGCTAGAAGGGGTTGCTGCAAAACCAGTATATTAAGAACATCTTTTTTGCAGCATTCAACTCCTATGTAAGTGCCACACTAGGTATTTCTGCTTAAACATATGGAACTATCTTAGGCACAGGCTCTTGCCAAGGCGATGTTATTCATCTTTGTTAGAATTAGCTTGGAAAACACATTATACAAGTATTGGATTCTGAAAAATAAATTAATACAGATTGAAAACCTGCTCCTCTGTTCCCACTTGCATTGCAAATTTATTCTACCCAAATTATTTCATGTTCTGAATGTCACTGAGAAATTTAGGAGATCGCAGAGCTGCACCCCAGAAGTGGGTTTCCAACCATAATTTAATTGGAAAGGTCGTAACTAAGTTTTGCCATATGGGACTGCCAGATGTAATCAATGCAATATATGTTTGAAGAAGACATTATTGAGCATGTTGAAGCACATTTTATAAGCCATGAAAGCTGTCATTTATACAGCAGAAATCACTCCATGTCTTGAGAAATTAGCACATACATAGAATATACACATATATGAGTGGTTAGTGTAGATTGTGTGATCATGATTGATAGTATACTACATAAGAACACACAGAAGTCAGACAATAACAGTATGACCTGCCATCTTATCCTCTTACCACACTCAAATTTGTAAGGCTAAAATGGCTTAAGATTTTAATATTAATAAAATTGGTGATGCAGTTGGATACCAATACAATTGGGAATTTAAGTTTCATTTGTCAAGACTATGAGGACTATCACCAAGAGTCATTACAGTATTTCACCTGGTTGAACAAACTGAAATCCACCAGTGGGCTTTCAGCTTGTTATTTGGACTCTTAAGGTCTCAAAGCTTTAGTAATCCAGATGGTAATCTTGAAATAGTGATGCCAAATATACTGTATTTTGTCAAAAGTTTTAAATTAAAGGCAGGCTCAGGGCAAAAAGTCTCACCAGAGTAAATCATACCCAGGATGGGTGGAAGAAGGTTCCTGTGTAAATGAATTCTTCTGCCCCAGTTGTGCGTCAGGAACAGCAGCTGTCTGCTGGGGTAATTGGTGTTCAAATACACATGCGTATTGTGTATAACACCGTAAAAATGTCACTCCAAAGCTGATCCAAAGTACCTATCCTGCAAAGAGCAACCTGGCACTACTCTCTCTGAACTCAGCCACATTTTCCTTTATAGAATTGTAGTAATGAATGAATGGTAAAGGTTAATGCCTTAATTTCCCACAATGCTGACCTCAATATCCTTGCAAGTCAAACTCTACATACATATGGAAACCATGAACAAAAAAAAAAATTGAGACTGTTTGTATTATGTAATCTTTGGCCAGATTCCTTCAGGAGACATGTTCTATTCACATGATCTGTAGAGTTTAACTGGTTAAGAGATGTAAAATCAGACATTCTAAATACTTATATTTGTTCCCATAGATGAAAATTGCTCTCAGCTTTGGTCCACAGTTTCCTTTCTTGCAGGTGGTGACTACCAGGGAGACTCAAAACTCATTAGTGTGTTGAGAATAAGTGATTGTCGAGTGTTCAGTCCCAAATGGGACATATATGTCACACCATCCAAGGCTCAGGGAACATTGTGAAAGAGGGGGTGGAAAGAACCTAAGAGCTGGAGGATTGGGAGAAATGGTGTGGACTGTTAAATTCTGAACATATTATGACTACTATATTCATGAACTCACGACAGCCATGATTACCTGCAAAGGACTGGACCCATCAATATTCTGTCATGGATGGTGGAAGGGCTCATGAGATGCCCATTCATTCCTGAGAAGTTACTGGCAGTGAATGAACACTAGGAGAGGGGGCATGATTTCATTCACAAGCATAGCCACTGGTAAGTTGCCTATCCTTCTGGTAATAAGCCCCTACCCATGCTAATGCACCCTAACTAAACTCAGTGAGTCTCATACACAAGGCAAAAGGACATCAAAGTAGGAGAAAGTCTACTTGAGAAGAAGGGGTTTGGATTTCATGGGAGAGTGACAAAACAAGATAATGAGGGGTAAATATGACCAAAATTCATTATATATGCATAAAATTGCTAAAAATAAAATTGTAAAAGTAGTGAACTCAGACACGATTTAAAGCAAAGTTCCCCAAATTGTGTAAACTCCTATTATCAGCTCATGAATTTAAATTGAGACAGAATGTTCAACCCAGAGACGCCTATGCTCTGGTCAGTTTTCTTCTCCTGTCCTGGTGCTAAATCAGGAGTGTGCTGCTCAGTTCCAAAGCCAGGTTGGCACATTTGCTCCTGATGTTAGTTATCTGACTGACAGCTGACCCTTTTCCCACCAAGGCCACTGCAACTTTGGAAAGATCCAATTGACGGCACCACACAGAGGATGTGATGAGGTTGCCCAGCTGGACCACAGGGATGTCTGGGCAGCAAGACTAATTTAAGCTTGTCAGTGAGGCAGAATTTTAAGTCATGCGCATGTTAAACAGTAAGCTCTCATTGAGCCATATCCCAGCCCTCGTCCCTGTCTCCTAAATTTAGATTATATAGTACTATTGGAATGTCAAAATGAACTAGAGCCTTTTAATTTATTTTAATTTTTAATCCAAAGTAATTTTAGCTTACAAAGAAGTTGAAAAGAGTATAGAGTTCTCATATGGCCTTCATGGATTCTCCAAGTAACAACAGCTTATTTAACTAATGCGTAGCTAACAAAATCAAGAAATGAACACTGTAACAACTATTAATTAATCCACACATTTTATTCAAAATTTCCAATTATTGTATTAATGTTCTCATTCTGTATTCTACTCAGGATCCTATATTGTATTCAGTTCTCATGAACTCTTAGTCTCTTCCAATCTGTGCAAAAATTATTTTGTTGGTAGATAGTTTAAAATTATGTTTTGGCCAAAATTTGGTTTGATTTTTTTTTTTTAATTATACAACTGGGATTACAGGCAAGCACTACCACACCAGAATTTCTGTGTGGGAACTGAGGACCATCCTCAGGTCCTCATGCTAGCAAGGAAGCACTTCCAGCTGAACAAGCTTCATAGTACCATTTATGGTTATTTCCAAAAATATTAAAATGTTGTTTGTCAAATTTTAAGTTCTCTCCTTTCTCTTTCTGTATTAACCATTTGGAATTCCACTGTAAGAAATAGGTGTCTTTTCCTCCCTCTTACTTATGCATTCTTATTTGTGTGAATATGGCCTTGTAAATAGTGTATAACTATTGTATAAATCACAACACTGTTGCAGTTACTTTCTTAATGCTGGCACAAAGCACCTGACCAGAAGCAGCTTATGGAAGGAAAGGGTTTATTTCAAGATTACAGAGTCCTGGGGAAGCTCCATTATGGAGGAAGAAGCTGGCTCACTTCCACAGATCCAAGCAAAAAGCACCAACAGGCAGAGCCCAGACCACCAGAGTTCAAACTGCTCTGCATACATGTAGCTCCTACTGGAGACTCAAGTTACAAGCTTCATCTTAATAAAATGCCCAAGTGTATGGGACCATATATTCAAACCATCACAAACACACTGCTATAATCATTTTCTTTTCAAATTGTTGGAGAATTATAGCTTTTTAAAATTAATTTATTTGAGACATAGAAAGAGAGAAAGAGGCAGACAGAGAAAGAGTGAGGATGGGCATGCCAGTGCCAACTGACACTATAAACAAATTCTAGACACACGTGCCACTTTGTGCATCTGGCTTTGAGTACTGGGGAATCGAACCCAGGCCATCAGGCCTTGCAAACAAGTGCCTTTAACTGCTGAGCCATCTCTCCATCCCCTGTCATAATTTTTATATCACTGCCTTGTTATAGATTAATCTATCCAAAGAAATGCCTGTTTAAAAATGTGGCATAGAAGAAAAAAATTAAATAAATGCTAAACAAGTGATCAGAGAACATGGTGGATACTAAGTATTGACTAGAAGCACCTGCATATTGAAGAATAAAGAATTCCAGGGGCACCAGAGGTAAGGATGCTGAGTATGACATTCATACTCTGGCTAGACTTAGCCTTCTAGCATTTGGCATGAGAATATTTAAGAATACTGTTTATTCAATCTGCATATACAGAGAACAGTAGAATGTATGACAACAATAGGAGACAGAGGTCATTATCATCAATTTAGGATACTTTTTAAAAAGTATAAAAACAGATAAAATCAAACTTTAGAATGAATAACCTTCAATTCAAACAAGCAGACAGATCATATTAATTCCTCTACTCACGTTGTGTTCATAGCCTCGTCTATTAATTCATCATACTGGCTCACTGTGTGAATGTTCAAATATCCTAAGTACTGTGTAAACACATGGGTAGAAGCGACAATTAAACATTTCTCAGTGACCTTAGAGTTCAGTAGAATGGAGATCTTTTCAAAAGGCTGGTCATTGAAAAGGCTTCTAGTTTTAAAGTAAAATGAGAGGCTTAGTCTCTGATCTTTACAATTCATTTCAGCATTGAAAGTATTTGATATTGTGATTATAACTAACATGATGGTCTAAAGGTTCTCAAAATATTCTGTAATAGAAGCAGTTTCTCTCTGTAATAAATCCTGTGTAGATGTTTAAATACTCATTGAGCCTCACAGAGCTGATTCCCTGAGGGTGGAACACCTCATTTATATACAGTCACCAACTCTATTTTGCACACTGTGGCTTAGACTCATGAAACAATGAAGAGTCAGCTAAAACTTGGAAGGTATTAGTTTTATATTTTTATTTATTTGCAAGGAGAGAGATAGAACAAAGGCAGAGAATGAGAGAGAGAGAGAGAGAGAGAGAGAGAGAGAGAGAGAGAGAGAGAGAGAGAGAGAGAGAGAGAGCATAGGTATACCTGGGTCTCTGGCCACTGCAAACTCCAATGCATGCCACACTTTGTGCATCTGGCTTTATGTGGATACTGGAGAATTAAACCTGAGTCATTAGGCTTTGAAGGCAAGTGCCATAACCACTGAGCAATCTCTCCAACCCCAGAAGGGATTATTTTTAAAATCTGAAGAATAAAATTGATTGTATATTTTAGTTTTCCTCAGTTTTATGGTGTCCAACAGATTAATAAGAATCATATAACTAATCACAGTAGACTAGCAATTGCTTACATGGCTGAGTGCTGTACTGATTATACAGGATATATGCTCATCTACACCTCCCCTCCCCCAAAAAATACCTTATTTTACAATTGATAACCATATTTATTTACTTAGAAATTCAACTGAGAAAACAATTTTTCAAAAATCAACATCATCAACTTGTTTTAATAAGTTAAATAATAAAAAGACTTTAGGTTTATTAAAAATAAACTATATCCATATTAAAGAAATCTCAAAAAGCAGAAGAGGGGGCAGAAAGATTGTGAGAGCCGTGGTGGGGGAGATTATCCAGAGGCATGGCCAGGAGAACCTGGCTGAATACTAGGCTATCCATGGTCCCCTGTCACAAGGACTGATCCAGACGACCCATGGAGGAGGTTATCCAGCGGAGTGGGGAGGGGAGGGCAGCGGGGAATTGGGGATAACAACTCATTGTTTGCCCACTAAATATTG
>PVHP010016127.1:0-36385 GCA_004024765.1 Zapus hudsonius | reverse complement strand
CCAGTATTTGGCACACCTTCCTGCCGCTGTTTGCAGTGCTGTGGCAGAGGTGATGTCCAGCCCTCTGCTCATGCCATCGTTTTCCCTGCCAGAATGGAGTCTCCCCTCGAGTCCGTAAGCCAAATAAACCCATTCCTCTACAAGCCACTTTTGTTTGGGTTCTTTTTGCGCAGCAACAAGAAAGCTGACTGCAACACCAGGGAAATAGGCAGGAAACTACTATTAACTATAATTTTAGTAAGAACACTGGTCCTGAGTGCATAACTTTTAAAAGAGATGAAAACAGATATGAATAATACTGTCACTCATGTCATTGATACTTGTCTTACTTTTTGAGTTCTTCACTTTAATTTTTTTTATCATCCATAATGAGTTACATTATTTAGTGGGCAAACAATGAGTTGTTATTCCCAGTTCACCAATGCCCCTCTTCCCCATCACCAATCGGCTGGATATCCTCCTCCGTGGGCCTTCTGGATCAGTCCTTGTGGCAGGGAATCATGGACAGCCTAGTATTCAGCCTGGTTCTCCTGACCCTAGTATGTTGTTACTCAGGGCATCATGCCTCTGGATATTCTCCCCCACCATGGCTCTCACAATCTTACAGCCCCCTCTTCCACTCAGTTCCCTGAGTCGTGATGGGTTCTTCACTTTAATTTTTATAGTTTCAATAAAAATGTAACAGGATTCTCAAAGTTTGCTAGAATTGTTCAATGTGGCCTTGCTGAAGCACAGGACAGGAATATTAATGCCACATTACTAGCAAACGATATGTACAAACATCTCTGTAAGTACAGTCGTAAGACTAATTCTCTAGAGGAGGCTGTCACTCTTCTGAACATGAGTTGACTGAAAAGCAGAACTCCAAAGTAATTTTTTTCATCTATATACTGTTATCTAGTTCTATTTTTCCAAGTACAGTGAACAACACAGTCTACCTAGTGGCTAGGAGGGAGGGCCCTGTGGTTCCATCAACACAATTTAGCTAAGATTCTGAAGTTTATTATTTCACAGAGGAAAAGAAAACCTGTGGACACTATTTTACTCCACAAACTGACATCATGGTATGAGGCACTGAGAGGGGCTTAAAACCCCTATTATGGGCTTTTAGTCCAAAAGGTACAATCTGAATCTAACCTCAAGTAAACATCAGACCAAACTAAATTTAACACAGACCTCCAAAAAATGAACTTCGCATTCTAAAGGAATGCATGAAAGTAGTGTGGGGATCTAATGGGAAGAAGGGTTTTAATAGTGGGGGAGAGAAAGAAAGAGGGTAACTGTGGGGATCAAAATGCACTGTAAACATGAATTAAAGTATCAAAATAAAGATGTCAAGAACATGAAAAAGAAAGGCAGAGGAACAGGTCAAGGTTAAAGAAGACAAAAAATCCAGATATTTTGGCACATGCTTATTAATACCAACACTTGGCAAATGGAGGAAGGAGGATCAGGAATTAAAAGTTATTCTAGGTATAGAGCGAGTTCACATAGCCAACCTTGTCTACGTGAGGTCCTGTCTCAAAAAAAAAAAAAAAGATGAAATAACCAAATACAGCATGGGTCTCTTTGGGGGTTGGATGCTGAGCCATGGTAGTGGAGTGACATTATGAAGAACCTTTTAGGGACAACTGGTAAAGGCTGCATATAGAGTATAAATTAAGTAAAATATTATATAAAATTACATTTCTAATTTTCAAAAATTTACTGTGAACATGTGTATTAATTTTTTTTTTGTATCTGTGACAAATGCCTGGCAAAAGCAACTTAAGAAATGAAGTGCTTATTTTGGCTCATGGTTTGAGGAGACCACAGCCTACCATGGTAAGGAAAGTATAGTAGTGGAAGCCTCAGTCAGTAAGCAGAGAGATGAATCCTGGTGCTTAGCTGGCTTCCTTCTTTTCCCCTTCTAGAAACCCCAGCCCATGGGATCTACATGTACATTTAGGATGGGTCTTCTCTTTTCAGTTAGACCTCTCTGGAAACACCTTCATAGGCATTCCCAAGGTGTATCTCCTAGGTTATTCTAAATCCAGTCAAATTGACAATGAAGACAGTATATAAAAGAATGTCTTAGCCAGGCATGGTGGTGCACGCCTTTAATCCCAGCACTCGGGAGGCAGAGGTAGGAGGATCGCCGTGAGTTCAAGGCCACCCTGAGACTACAGAGTGAATTCCAGGTCAGCCTGGACTAGAGCGAGACTCTACCTCGAAAAACCAAAAAAAAAAAAAAAAAAAAAAGAATGTCTTTGCTCTTAGGGGCATGATGTCTGCAACTTACTCTTAATGTTTCTGGGAGAATTCAGCATGTGTCTATAGAGTGGATGTATAAGTATAAATGAGAGTAACAGGTATGGGTATGATGAGGCAAATATGTATAAAAGTATATAGAATAGTGCCCTAGCCATACAATTTTTTCCTTAAGATTGAAATAATCAAAACAAAAAGTGTAAGATTGGTCTAAACTCAAATGATCTTTGAAATATATGACTTTAAAATATATGACTATGGACCATGTAAATATAGAAGTATGTAAACTTCTGCAGAACAGAGTACCATAAAATTTTCAATTATACTTTATCCAGAAAAAAATTCATTTAAGAATATAAGAGTTTATTAAAGAACAAACAGTTGGAGGTGATAATCACACCATGCATTTGCCAGAGAAGCTTATGGGAATGGAGCATGGGTAGGAACAATTAAATATCCTTATTATTCTATGGGTGTGTGATTTAGAGCAAAGAGATGCCATCCACACTACTGTACTGTATTAATAACTTTTCTTGTTGATATGAAAAATACCTGATAAAAACAACTTAAGGAAGGAAAGGTTTATTTTGGTTCAAAGTTTGAGAGTATAGTCTGTCATGGTGGACTATAATTCTTTTCTTAAGCAGTAGTATAGGTAGCTGGTCACATTCACCACCAGGGAAGAAGAAAGTAATGAAAGATGCTTCTCAGCTTATTTTCTTCTTTTTATTCAATCTAAAACCTCAGCCCATGTTATGGTGCTACCCACATTTAGGGTAGGTCTTCCCACCTCAATAAATTCAAAATCTAAGCTAAAATCTCACTCAAACATGCCCAGAATTTGTCTTTTAGGTGATTTTAGATCTAATCAAATTGAGAATATTAGCCCTTATATCTATCCTAATTTTTTGCAGTATATAGAATATATATTTTACTCCAATTCATGACAAAGTAAAATTAAACTTGGTGTCTAATAGAAAAGTGATCTAAGATATGAGCTATCTCTAGAAGCAAATATCTTGCCAGAATGTATTTTTCAAAAATGGTCACAGTTTTATCTTATATGCCACATGATCTTATGAGTTCATTCCTCCAACCCCTTGAATTCTGATTGACACCTGACTGCTTTGGCCAACAGCTTATAGCAGAAACACATTGGGCCAATTTACGGCTTAATAATCTTTAATTGACCTACAAACTTCCACAGCCTGCATTAGGAGATACTTATTCTTAGTGCTATTTACTCTTCAAACTGAACCAGCATGTTGTCAGAGACCTCATCCAGATAGATAAACTATATTTAGACACCCTAGTTAATAGCCTAAGTTGATATACCAATCAACAGCCAACAACAACTACCAGTCAAGTGATTTCACCATTTTTGATCTCAAGTCATTGAGCCCTAGGTAGGTAATCTTAGCCCAAACTGACACTGGATAAGAAATGCACTGTTCATCTCAGGTGAAAAGCAGCCACTAATAATGAGTCAACCCACTGAAAATTGAACAAAGACCTGGAAACAACTTCTCAGTAAGCTTAAGGCACAATTCTATGAGAATAAATTACTATTTAGAGTAATAAATTTGGGGGTGTTTATGCCAACAATAGATACTCCAACATTGCTTTTCCTTAAGGCTCTCAATATTGCTTTTCCTTATAGTTCTCAACTCATTTGTGATGGTGAGATGTCTGTAGGGACCACCCCTCCCCTTGCAGCCCCACCCCTTTGAATGGGAGGTGTTTAGTTAGAGCTACACCTAGGTCAAATATAAACCAATCAGCTGTCTCTCTGACTCACCTGGGGAGGACTTAAAACTAGCTTCTCCCTAGAGGAAGTAGCCTCTCTTCCCCCACATGGCAATGGAGTAAAAGGACTGCTGACCCAGGCCTCAGTGAGGTAAGGCCTGTACCCCTACCCCAGCTGATGGCTGGGGTAGGGGGGCAGGCTCCAGACTTTTCTCTCATGAACCTCTCTTTCTCATAAAGGGAACTTTCTGTTATCTTTTCTTGGGCTGTTTATCTAACTAAATAATATAAGCTCTGTGAACTCTCTGACACGTTTTTTTCTCCACACTGGTGGCAGGAAAACTCTATAACTTCCCACATGATAACTGGGAAATTTCCCCATCCAACTCCCCTTTTCCTAATCTACTAAATTAGAATAAATGTGTAATTAAAATTTAATTCTGTCCCTGTTTACAATTATTTGGCATTATAAGACAAGAACTCGGAGTAGGAGGACGGGGAAGGGAGGATTCCAAAACTCTCTCTCTCCCTGTGTTGCTTACAATTATTAATTAGCAACAACTCATATCAGTTCAAAGGGTCTAAGCCCCTTTCAAAGCTATATCATTTTGAGTACGCTTTAAAAATCACAGCACTTGTCAGCTAGCCAGCTGACAACTCAGCTCCAGCTTGATTTCTCAGTGACCTGCAGCCCAAGCTTATGTGGTCTTCAGCAATAGGGTCTCACCATCTCATTCTCGTGGGCAACCAAGAACCTTGGCAATGGCCTGTAATGTTTTGGGGGCCTCAGGAACCTCCCTGGTCAACAACTCACTGGAAGGTATCCCATCCCTGGCACTGATGTTTTTCTGGTATCAATCTATGACTGCTGGGTGTGTCATTATATGAGGGAGAACATGTGGTGTTTGGCTTTCTGGGCCCAAGTTATCTCATTTAATATGATCCTTTCCAGATATACCCATTTCTCTGAAAATCTTATAATTTCATTTTTCTTTACCATTAAGTAGTACTTCACTGTATAAATGAACCACATCTTCATTATCCATTTATCAGCTGAGGGACATCTAGGTTGATTCCATTTCCTAGCTATTGTAAATAGGGCCACAATAAACATGCATTAGCAAGTATCTCTAGGGTATTGACTAGAGTTATTAGGTTATATGCTAAGGAGTGGTATAGCTGGGTCATATGGCAAATCTATTTTCAGCCTGGAAAAAACTATGGTTGCATGAAGCCCTATGGGAGAGAGAAGTCATCAATGGTGGTGAATAGCAGTGGACCTTGCAAGCTTTAATGCTGGCCAGCCAGGCCAAATGTGCCAACTGGTGCAACAGTGGCACATCTATTTTGGGGGAACCCAATTGCTTTCTCATTGGACTGGAAGCCCACTCCATAGGAGGGAATACATGCCTGGTACTAATGACCTAGTCAAAAGCCTATATTGAGGGAGGTCATGAGCCCTAGGGGAATACCACCTGCTGTTGCCAAGCATACTGCCTTATAAGCACTTTAAAAAAATAAGCATACCCATATAAGAATGCTATTCTGTTTGGGCTAGAGAAGCATCCTTTTTTTCCAATGGTGGTGACCATTGGAATAAAGCAAAGGACACCATAGTGCTGAGAAGAAATGACAGTGGTGTGTTCAGCACTGGAACATCTCTATCATACTTCCTGAGTCTCAGGGTCTATTGTGGAAGAGGTGGTGGAAAGATTTTAAGAGCCAAAAGAAGGGTAGGACTGCTTACAACGCAAACTTCCAGACACAAAATGGCTTTCATATTCATGATTTCGCAGTGCCTAATAATACCTACACACAATCGGAAGAAAAGATGATGACAACAAAACAAAATAGAAACTAATTGAGAGAGGGAAGATATTTGTAGGAGTGTCAGGAGGGAATCATAATGGATTATGGTCTATAATTATGGAAGCTATCAATAAAAAGTTAAATAAAACAAGAAATATAAATGAGAAAATGTTTTTAAAAATCACATCATTTGATCTGCACTGTAGTAAGTGGAATTTTATTTTGTGTGTGACACCATTTTAAATATTAAGTGTTTGTACCTTTCTTCAGTAGTGAGTATACAAAAGAAAATTTTTAAAAATATAAGTTATAAAGAATGAAATAACAAATGTGCCTACATTCACCACCCAATCAAAAGAAAGACCCTGGAAACCCCTGTATGACACTCCCTGGCTAAATCTTCTACCCTATCTAATCAAAGAGGCCACTATAAACCTGAATTTTATGCCTGTTATTTTCTTTTTTTAAAAAAAAGTATTTATTCATTTATTTGCAATCAGAGAGAGATAGAAGAGAGCCAGACAGAGAGAACGGGTGTGCCAGTGCCTCTAGCCACTGCAAACAAACTCCAAATGTATGTGCCATTTTGTGCATCTGGCTTTACATGGGTACTGGGGAATTGAACCCAGGTCATTAGGCTTTTCAGGCTGAGCCATCTATCTCTTCTTTAGCACAGCAGAATTTTTTTTGAGGTAGGGTCTTCTCCTAGTCCAGGCTGACCTGAAATTCACTATGTAGTTATCACTCTGGCCTCAAACTCACAGTAATCTTCCTACCTCTGCCTCTTGGTGCTGAATTAAAGGAATGAGCCACTGCATCCTTACCTTTAAAAAAAAACATTTTAACTTATTTGTATTCTGAAGACTACACTGTTAAGGTTTGTCCATCAGGAAGCTCAAATTACATGGAATCTATTTTATTAATATTTATTATGTGTGTGTGTGCAGTTCATGTGTGGAGGTTAGAGAACAGCTTTCAGATCAGTCTTTACCTGTTCACCTCATTTGAGGCAGGTTTTCTCACTCTGCTTTCTTTGACACTCTCCACAAGTTTCTAGGTAATTCTAGTAAATGCCTCTCATTTCTCTTGTCAGTGTATGCTGAGACTACAGATTAAATGGCTTCTGGCTTCCAGCTTTTCCCATAAAGTCTAGTGATTAACATCTGGTACTCCACCTTGGATGGAAAGCACTTTATCCACTAACCATCTGCCTAGCCCCCAGAGTCTACTTTAAAAAATAATTTTATAAATTAATTTGTAAGCAGAAAGAGAGAGAGAGAAGAGAGACAGAGTCCTACTTTATTTTTAATGGAAACCTAATTCTTTGTTAGCTAATTAAATATATAAATATAATTTTACAGAAGAGAGTTTGGCCAAAAGTACCCTGTGAGGATGGATAATGCTATACCTATAAGCCATAGTTTGTTATAGGAAAATCTCAGTGCCAGGGTTGGGATAACTCCCAAAGAGTTGTTGCTTAGGGAGGTCCAAAAGCTCCCCCCCAAAAAAACAATACAGTCTCTTGCCAAGGCTCTGGGTTTCCCACCAAACTAGACTGTAAAACCCCAATGCTGATGACACCACATGCTTTGATTTCAGGACACTGAGGAAACAAGCTAGAATTGAGCTAGAAGCCTCCTCTATACTGATTAACTGTCATAATGCTGGAAGGTGCTATATAGGCTGCTGGGGGAGAAAAATCATCAACAGTCTTAAGTAGCAGTGGACCCTGAAAGCTACAGAACTGTCCAACCAGTCAAGATGTGCCCACTAATGCAACAGTAGCATATCTGTTACAGGTATAGACAACTGCTCTCTGATTGGATTTGAGGTTTATTTCATAGAAAGGAATTCATACTGAATTCATACTGAAAATCAAATCAAAAGCCCATAATTATGACTTTTATTGAAAGGTCATAGGCCCTAAGAGAGAAGCTACTACTGTTGTTTGGCCAAATAGATACATATGACCACCAAATTGTGCTCCAAATATCTATGTTTATGTCCATATATTAGTGATGCTCTCACCTTTTGGTTAAAGATGCTTCTTATTTTATCTTTAATTTTTTTTTCTTCTAAAATGAAAACATTTTAATTTATTTTATGCATTAACATTTGTTCATGCCTACAATTTCATCAATCAATTTTTCATTTACAAAAAACACTTCTGGAAACAACAGTGGAGGAATGCTGAGTTCCAACAGCAATGTTGTGAAGTGCAGCAGGCTTGTCCTTCCAGGCACATGTTTAATCAAGTTCCAGTCAATAACCATGTGCTCCAAGTATAAACCCACATTTTTGAAACCCACACTTATGAACTGACTCTCTTGGAATGTCATAATTTTAAGAAGAAAATATTTGGATTCCAAATATTTAAAAGGTATACTGTGTTTGGTTACTATTATGGCAACCTCTGATATTATTTAAAAATATTTATTTTACCAGTTTGACAGTCTTCTACATTGCTCTTGAGTTTTAATTTTGTTTACAGTACTACATTTCTTTTTCTAAAAAAATATTTATTTGCACATATGTTTGTGTATGTGTATGGGTGCACAAGGGTCAGTTGCTGCTGCAAATGAATACCAGATGCTTGTACCACTTTCTGCATGTCACTTTGCATGGGAGTTGGGGAATTAGACCTGGGCTGGCAGCTCTGCAAGCAATTTGTTTATTTTTGAAGCAGGATGTTAGTCTATCCCAGGCTGACTTAGAACTCATAATTAATTTTAGTTATTTTTCCACTGCTGAGTTTACCCAATTCCTAACAAAACATGTTTTATTGATAAAGACATATTGTTTGGTTTGGCATGGAGATGCATGTCTGATATTCTATCACTAGAGAGGCTGAGGCAAGAAGATAATGTATGATTAAAGGGCCTGAGATGTCAAGTTGGGAGATAAGATAAGTGGGCACTCAAGCACAATGCCATCCCTGCAATACAGAGCTGGATATGGTGGCATAATCAAAAGAGAAAATAGAATGCTGGTGTGGGTGAATGGAATTCAAGGCCCTAATGAAAAGATGCTGAATGCATCCTATCAACTTGGCAAATTAAGAGTCCTGTATTTACCAAGCAAAAAAACCTATGAATGGTCCATTGTTTATCCAGAAGACACAAAGAATGAAGACAGATAACTCAAAGTTTCTCCTGATTGTTTGTTCTGGTTGGTTATGCCTCATGGGGAAGCAGGAATTACAACATTAGATGGCACCAAGTGCCAGCAACTGACTCGCAACCATCAGACTGTCTGGAAAAGGGAAAAGATGCTTACTTGCGTATCACAGGAGAAGATGACCTCTTTGGAGTACCTCCAGGAATATCACATCTTCTCAGTGGGGATTCAGGACTCATGGTTGGGGTGGAAGCTGCAACTTGATGTCCTTTCTTTACTTTTTCCATCTGTAGGAGACAGAGAATACCCATAGACCATGACTGGTAATATAATTCTACAATTCTTCTATAAGATTTTACTTATTGTTGATAATTAGATTCATTGTATGAGCAAGTCTTGTGATGGTACCCCCATTTCCCTCCTCCCTGTCCCCAACCCTCAGAGGGATTGCTGGACAAGTCCATGGGATAGAGGGTTATGAATTGTATAAGCAGTAGTCAGTTTTTTTCTCTGTGTGTTGCTGAGGGGGGCAATGTTTTTGGATATTCTCCCCTAACATGGCTCTTATAATGTTTCTGCTCCCTCTTCTGCAAAGTTCCCTGAGTCATGGTTGGTGAGTTTTAAGTCTACTGTACTATTGAAATATTAAGAGTCTCTGTATTTCTGCTTTGCACAGTTTTGGATATGCTTGGTGTCTGTCTCCATAACCCTTTAATAGGTTATCTGACTTGCTGTGAAGGTAAGTAGTTCTCTTGCTTATCTCACCACTTGCTCAAAGGTTTTGTATGGGCCCTTTATGATAAGTTAGGAGTGGTTCATCTCCTGCCTGGGTGTCAGCCATGATGGAAGTGAAGCATACCTTTTCTTAAGAGGGACTGATATAAAACTATGATGCCCCATATGATAGTAATCTTTGTAAAGATTTGTAATACCATGAATTGATCACATTTAGTTCATCCAGCAGAAGCATCAGTACCATATTATGGTACTATACATATAGGAATTAAAAACAGTACAAAAGATTTGTAGGTGAGGAAAGTGATTATAACATTCAAGATTCTGAGTTGGAGACCCCGGTGGTAAATATGGTCTAATGGGGACTGTAGCACACCTTTTTCCTCTATATCTTCCCCTTCACATCTCTTGGTAGAATTGAATGGACACTCAGAAATAAGTCTACAGAAAAGACTTTACAAGCATTAGTTCGCTTCTCTCCCTACCACACTTTTCTGCAGAAAAATCCTCACCTGGCCCCCAAACCCACAAATGATAACTGCATTCAACAAATAATCCATCTTATAGCAAAATGTAGGGTTCAGAAGAATTTACTTTTATTTTGAGAATCTCAAGGCCATGGTGGATTTGAAAAGAATGTATGTTATTACAAAATATCTAATAGGACTGAGGTTAATAAGCTTAGCATGTATAAGGTTCTTGGGTTTGATCTGCAGGACTACAAATTTAAAAATGAACAAAATCCAAGATATCCAATGGTAGTTTAACATAAGTTCACATATTTGATAATTCTATCTTCAACAAGTAGAGCTTAATTCCTCCCCTTAATATACTCCTCTTGAGTGTAGATTAATCTTAGTGACTTGTTAATGACTATATGGCACAACTGATAAGTTGGACACAAAAAGCACTGCAGTTTCTCTCTTGTGCCTATTAGATCACTTGCTCTGGGAGAAGCCAGCTGCTGTATCACTTGGATATTCAAGCAGGTTTGTGGAGAGGCCTATGTAGTGAGGAACTGAGGCTTCTTGTCAGTAGCCATGTGATAAATGTCTCAGAATGTCTCAGGGCCAGTCAAATTTTCAGATAACATAGCTCTGACACCAGAATCCTGACCACACCATCATGAAAGACCCTGTACCACAATCACCCAGCTCTTAATTGAGCCACTCTCAATAATCAGACCCAAGGAACACAGAAGATAAGAAATATTTATTGTTTTAAGCTGCCAAGTTTTAAGGCACTTTGTAGCTAGTGATACATAATTTCTAAATAAAAACACAAATCTGATGTCACCTACAAAACATTTATTAAACTGACAATATCAGTATAATATCAAAAATATTTAAAGGCTATTGTGTTGCAGTTCCTACCAATGAACTCAGGGTCTCGCCTTTACCTTTCTTCACCTTGTCCCAGAACCTTAGTTCTAGTTAGTTATAAAGGCAAGATACCCAGAACAAGGTATCCTTAAAGAAGAGGGCATTTATTTGCAGTACTTTTTTTTCTTTGTTTTTTTTTCAAGGTAGGATCTCATTCTAGTTCAGGCTGACCTGGAGTTCAATATGTAGTCTCAGGGTGGCCTTGAACTCACAGTGATCCTCCTTAAAGGTGTGTGCCACCACGCCCAGCTTTGCAATATTTCTTTTGACTCCTGTCCTCTGAAGGAAGGGTTAGTTGTAACGATGGTATCATTAAGGCTCTGTTACAAACCATTAAGATTTAGTAGGGTATAAAACTTTTTTTTCAAAGGTTGAGTAAAAATTTAAACCAAATTCCTCCTTTGAGCAATCCCTAAAGACTGAAAGAAACAGAGACTCCAGGTCAAGAACAAGGAGTAATCACACTGTCAGATAAACAACAGCATGGAGAGAGGTGAGTGAGGGGGTTTAAACCTACCAGAAAGGGCTCTGCTCCTGGCAAGGCTCCTTTCCCAACATTTCTCATACCAGGTATATATGTAGGTGTAGCTGTAGTTTTCTTCCTCTCAGTGGTCCGGGTAGGAGAGGACATGTATGAAGATTTGCGAGGGCTGCCAAGAACTAAAGAAGGGTAGGCATGGAATACTAGAGAGTTATAGTACAATAGCCAGAAAAAGACAGGAGTATAGATGGGAAATGCAAGAGGAGCAGAGGATGAGAATAATACCACATTTATATTAAAATATAACACAGGCAGTTTACATTCCTGAAATACATTTTCTATTGTTAAGCAAGACTCCCTTTCTCAAGAGTCAAAAGTGCATTTGAAGGGTTAAGAAGTTTGCACTCTGGTACTAGGCATGCTAGGAATTATGATCAGTATATGTCATTGCTGTCTTCTGTTAGATTTTCAGAAGTAGATACAGTTCATACCAATGGACTCAGGGTCTGACTTTACCTTCCTTCACCTTGTCCCAGTATGCACAACACCTCAGTCTAACAATTTATTAAATGTAGCTGTCCAAGGAAAGGAAATGATCTTTTCTTTAGACTGCTCACAGGGCAAATGGCCAAGCTAAAAAAGGATGGGAAGTGATAAAAACCCATTTTGATTTTTTTTTTGAAAATTTTGTTAAACAATACCTAAATGTGATGTGTCTTTTTGGTTACCTTGAATTAAAATGTCTCTCTCCTTCCTTCTCCCTCCCTCCCCCGTCTATAAAAATGTTAAATTCATAATTTATTTGGGGTTTCTTTAGGCAGAGTCTCACTCTAGCCTAAGATGACCTAGAACACCCTCTGTAGCTACAGGCTGGCCTAGAACTCATGGTGATCCTACCATCTCAGCCTTCCAAATGCTGGGACTAATGGTGAGCGCTACCATGCCTGGCTCTCAGTTCTTTTCCTTAAAAGGTCTGAGTAAGAGTGGTGAAAGATTGAGAATTCAAGTTTTGACTACTGAATGGAATAAAAGTTATCCATAATTGCTCATGGAAGCTCTCCCCTTCCAGAGGAATGACTACATGGCTGCCTGTGCAAGCTGCAAGAGCACTGACTCCTGGACCTAGACTGTATGTGGCAACATGACTGAGGTGTCAAGTCTAGACCAGTTCCTATGTAGTCCCTGCACAACACCTTCAAATGTCACTCTCACTCACCAGGCAGATGAACCAGTGTCAGTGACAGAGGGGTTTGGAACTGACAGCCTTAGGCAGGCACCCTGGAGCCACAAAGTAAAGTAAGTTACTCTTATGGGACTGAGGACCCTTGGGCAGGGTAAGAGGCAGCACAGTGGGAGACAGTACTGACCAATGTAAATCCTGCCCTGAGTGACTTGCCTACTTTTATACAAGGGACACCATGAGCATATGTGAATTGCACTTCTTATATGTGTGCTCTAACCATTACAACACTGACTGCTTCATCCCTGGAAAGTGGTCAAGCCAGCTTTAACTTACTGGCCAGAACTGTGCTGGGACCAGGTTAAAAAGTATTCAGAAGGAAAGACATGGCTACATGGCTGCCTAAGACCAATCTTTAAGGTTAATGGGATTTGCTTCAACTGCTAAATCTAGGCCTCCTAAAGTGTCTAAGAGAGATCAGTGTTAACAGGTTGGTCTCCTGCTGCTGTATGGGACCTATGGGTTAAAAAGACACGTTGGCGAGCTGGGGATGGTGGCAGAGGTAGGAAGATCACTGTGATTTCAAGGCCAGCCTGGCACTACAGAGTGAGTTCCAGGTCAGTTTGGCTAAGAAAGACCCTACCTCATAAAATTTAAAAGGACACTTTGGCAATGGGTAAAGGAGATAAATTGTGGATAAAAGAGCAAACACAGGCTGAAAAGATGGCTCAGTGATTCAGGTGCTTGTCTGCAAAGCCTGAAAACCAGGGTTCAATTCTCCAATACCCACGTAACGCCAGAAGCAAAAAGTGTCACATGCATCTAGAGTTTCACTGTCTGGAGGCCCTGGCATACTCACTTTTTCTCTGTCTGTCTGTCCGTCTGTCTGTTCTCTCTCTCTCTCTCTCTCAAATTTTTTTTTAAAGAGAGAACACAGCAGACCTGACTGCTATCCTCAGAAGGCCCTGCTTATCAGGTTGGCTTTTGGAAAGTGTCTAGACTTTTGATATGTGTTGAACAAAGCATGCACATGATCAGGCCCAGTAAAAACTCTGGGCATCAAGTCTCTAAGAAGCTTCCCTGTTTAGCAACGTTTTGTGCTTGTTGCCATGACTTACTGCTTGGGGAAATACATCCTGAATGACTCCACTACAGAGACCTTGGAAGTTTGTGCCTGATCTTCTGTGGACTTTGTCCCATGTGTCTTTCCTGTTTGCTGACTCTGCAGTGTAACCTTTCACCATAATAAATAAGAGATAAGTGTTTCTATATGCTAAATACTCCTAGAAAATCATCAATCCTGGGGTTAGTCTTTGGGACCCATGAAACATTCCTCATTCACAAAATGAAGATACTTCCAAATTGCTAAGGTTTGGGGGATTGTTCCTGAGATAGAAATAATACACTATAAAATTCCCCTTTAAAAAGTGTCCAATTCAGGTGATTATTAGTATAATTACAAGGTTATACAATCATAACCACAATCTAATTCCAATTATTTTTCAAACTCTTAAAAGAAATTCTTTATCCATTAAGCAGTCACCTAACTTTCTTCTTCTGTCCCCTACTTCCTGATTACCATTAATCTACTTTCTGTCTCTAGGGATTTGCCTATTATAGATATTTCATATAAGTGGAATCACATAATCCATGACATTCTGTGACTACCTTTTTTTTTTTACTTAGTATCACATCTTTTAAAGTTCATCTATTGTGGACAGGTAGGGGCATGGTCTTGGGAGGTGTGTGAGTATGAACTGCTCTTCATGTGTGTTTGCAGGCTCTCAGACCCTTACACCTCAGTGAGGGTGTAAGGGCATAATAAGCTTAGTGGAGGGGTAGCATCCTACAGTATTCCATTCCTTTAGAGATATACTCCATTTTGTCTATTCATTCATGTTGTTCCTACTTTGTGGCTACTGTAAAATAATGCTGGTAAGAACATTTATGCACAAGTTTTTGATATGTTTTTAATTTCCCTGGCTCTATACCCAGGAGTAAAATTTCTAAATCACATGATAATTCTATGCTTAAGAGGTTTTATGGCCTGACATGGCAGCACATGCCTATATCACCGAGCACTTGGAAAATGGAGTTAGAAGGATCAGAAGTTCAAGGCCAGCCTTAGCTACATAACAAGTTTAAGACAAGCCTGGACTGTGTGACATCCTATCACTGAAAAATAAACAAAAGAGATTTTATGCCATTTATGTGTCATTTCACTGACTATATTTTGGGAATGGGTATGTCCTGACCTTATGTAGATATGGTGCTGCATATCTGCAAAGAGAATGCTGGTACTCATTAACCTTGACATGATGAACTGATTTGATCTGATCTGGTAAAGTAAGGGTTGTGATGGTCTGGTACAGTGTTAGTTAGGCTTTAATGTGCAAGTCTGGGAAGATCTGAGAGTTGGCCTTTCTATAAAGCACCCATTGATGGTTCATGCAGCACCTTTTGTGTAACAAAACTCTAGACATTTACTGAGCTCTTATTCTGTGCCAATTACTTATTATAGTGTGATCTCATTTAATTCTCATGATAATTTAATATTAATTTTAACATTGAATTTTTTGGAGACAAGGTTGCCCTAGCTGGTTTTGACCTTGTGATTCTTCTTTCTCAGCCTCCTGAGTAGTTGGCATTACTGGAATGCAACATCAATGCCTGGTGCTCGTGGCAATTAAAAAAAAAACCTTCATTTGATAGATAAGCAAGCTAAAATTTACTGAAGTTAACTGACCTACTAAAAAATGTGAGACATAATGTGGTATAGCTAGCTAAGGCACTATAGAAGTTGTGGTCTACAGGCTATTTTGGCAAACCATCTCCTAAGAAAAGCCTACTAACCTCCACAGCTCATAGAATGGATTTTCCCCTAGTTCACATGCTCTCCGTCATAAATAATCTACACACATTTATGACACTTAAAAGAAATACAGCAACAGCCTAATACTGGATGGAAGAAAATGTTATTAGCCACTGAAGGCAATTAACAAGGACAGCAAATAGGAAAGGAAATACAAAAAAATTAGAAATAAATACAAGGCTGATCAAAAACTGCTTCCAGCATGTTCCTTGATTTCACCAGCTTGCCCTTGTTTACCTGAGTCACTGGTCTGCTCAAAGAACATGTGTATACTTCTGCTTCTGGCTAAAGAAGACTGTGTGGGTGTCAGCAGTCTCGAAACAAGAAAGCTTTCCCTGGAACTATGTTGCATGTGATGAGCTGAAGGATGGAATCAAATGAAAATTTAAAAAGCAAAATTAAAACAAACTAAATTTTTTAAACAAAACATTACATGATGTCATTTAACTTTGGGATGGCAGAACAAATGTGGAAATAAAAATAATTCTAACAAGGGATGTCTTTGGAGACATCATTTTTGAAGCATCATTTAGAGTTCAGGAGAGTACATTCATTTTCTAGTAGCACCAGAATTCATTCAATACACTATTACAGTACAATAACCTGAACCAGATGTACAGGTACACACCTGTAATCCTAGAATCTGGGGAATAAAGCAGGAGGATCAAGTTTGATGCTAGCCTGAGCTAGATAGTAAGAGCCTGTCTCAAAAATAAAACAAAGGCTGGGGAGATTGCTCAGTGGTTAAAGGCACTGCTTATAAAATAAAAGCCTGCCAGACTGGGTATGATACTCTAATACCCACAGGAAGACAGATAAACAAAATGGCACATGTATCTGGAGTTCATTTGCAGTGGCAAGAGACCCTGGTGTGGCCATCACCTCCCCTCCCCCTGCTTATAAGTAAATAAATAAATTTAAAAATTTAGTAAAACAAAAATCAGTATAGAAACATCTATCATGTGAGAATTAGTCCTCCTCCCAAGATGTTATTAGGGACTCATTTACTCACCAAGTATATCTAGAATTGGAAAAAAAGAGATTACACCTATAAAACACTCATTTAGGATTTCATGTTAAGAAATATTTCAGAAAATTTTCTAAATGAAATATCATCTTATAATAGTAAAAAACTAGATATTGTCATGTATTTTTCCAAAATTTATATATATATGTACAAACATATGAGAGAGGGGGGGGGAATATGAACAAACACACCCGGACCTCTTGCAGCTGCAAAAAAACTTCAGACACATGTGTAACCTTTTGCATCTGGCTTTAGGCGAGTACTGGGGAATTGAACTTGCGCCAGCAGGCTTTGCAAGTGCCTTTAAATTGCCTCTTGTACAGCCAGCCCTCTTTTACATTTTTCAAATAAGGGCAAAATATAAACAAGCACCACCAAAATAATAATAGCCAACTGATTATCAGCTTTAAGTGAAGATAATAGGATCAATGATCAAAAATTCAATGGCCACTGGATGTGGCAATTTATGCCTTTAATCCCAGCACTTGGGAAGTAGAGGCAGGAGGATCAGGAGTTCAAGTCCACTCTGGTTAATATTGTGAATTCAAAGTTGGCCTGAGATACAGAATGCGTTCTTGCCTCAAAAACCAGTAAAATAAGTAAATAAATAATAAAGATTTAATAAAATTTAAAGACTAAAATATTTTGGTTTTGTAATATAATATATGGCAATGGATATAAGAATTACTTTATATTGTTTGGATGTCTATGGTTTGGGGGATAAATATTATAATTTAGAATGTACAAGCAGATAATTCAGTTGTTAACAGTATTATGACACATTTATGTTTAAATGCTAATGCAAAATGAATTTAACATCAATCTATAACCATGTGAATTAATGAAAATATTGTATATGTTCCCTAATGGAATATAGAGTTGGGTATTTTCTCTTCCAACTCTTCCTTTTATACTCCTAGATTATACATACTCATGAATGGCACAAAATTCAGCAGTACTCTGATACTCACAGGGACTCTGCTACATATGCCATGCCTCTGGGGTGTAGGGGTGAGGTCAATACCAGGGAATGACAACCAGGAAGGACCACTGGTCTCTTCCAAGACACAAGTATCCTCCTGCTCACCCCTTGGTGTTGACCTGACAAGCTTAATATCTGCTGGCACCTGATGCCCCTGCAAGTGGTGCTTCAGAATATGTGTGTAACACATGGAGAGCCCTCCCTTCCCAGAAATCCAGGTTTCCAATGACTCTTCTGAACCTCCATTAGAATGCAGATGTTGTATGACGGAATTTTGTATATATGTATGGAGGTTGTCAAAAAACAGTTAAAAGAAAATAAGAATGCATATGCTGTTAAATTTATTAAGGTTCTGAAACTAGGATGTATCTCCTTAAAAACATCATCTCCAAACTCAAATCACTGCCTGAAAATACCACCCATCTTATTTCTTTTAGAGTCCTCTTATTACTTCTGTGCTTCTGTTTTCATCTATACAATGGCAGGCCTACAACAAACCATGTCAGAGTCCCATTTTTTTTCCCATATTAAATCACCTAGATAACTCTGACTCATCACTTTTGATCTTTCTGGCTAATCAACTGTATCTCATACTGGCCTAAGAATAATTTTTTAACTCCTCCATGCTCTGTGGAAGAGTTTCTTTCAGAATGGGAAAATATGAATTCTTATCCCTACTAAAAAATGGCTTGGCTCTATAGAATGATGTTACTTTCCAAAGTCCTGTTTGAAAGACCCTGGGAGGCTTAGCTGGTAGCAGTATTTGCAGAAGGCTTAAGAGGGAGATTTCACAGAGGCCAATGTTAGATGCTCACACCAGAAAGAAGCAAACTGGAGAGACAGGTCTACCCATCCACTTGCCTTGGTCTACGGAATAAGATATCCCCACATTGGATGAAGACAGGCGTCTACTCATAGGAGGTCCCGTCGGCTTTGGCAAATTCATGGTTGATGTTGAAAGTTTGTCAGATGCTGCAGAGAAATGCATTAATGACATTGGTATTCACACCACTGTAGACTGATAAATACCTATTCCAAAGTGTCTTTCCTATCCTCATCCACACATATCCAGAGGTGTACCACTGTAACACAGCACACTTTGTTTCAATTATCCTGAGGCCTTATTAGCTTATTCTGGAATTGTCCAGATTACAGCAGCCATTGGTCTGCAATTTCTTCACTGTGTTCTTCTCTTCAAATTCAAGTGTTCAACCCCTACTCAAATGTTCAATTAAAGCCATGCTAATCTTATGCATCATTTTCTTTTGTTATGGGGTTTTAAAATATATTCATACCAAAAAAAAAAACCTGGACCCAGAGACAAATTCATCTTGGAACTATCCTCATGGTTTGAGACTATACAGCTGAAAGTGAGTATTTCCTGAAGGTTATATGTGGCTAAGTTAAAGAGAGATGTGATTTGTAATGCAATGAGCTATGTTTAAGGTAGAATGACCATTAGCAGTTGATTTTCTTCCTCACAAGAGATGGGGGACAAAATGGTCCTTCTGTAAATGTTTTTTAACAGTTTATGGTTGATATTTTAATACCCAACACTAGGTTTAGTGTTTTCAGGTTCCAGTCATTATTTTGGACTGGTTTCTAAATTGAATCATTACAGCCAATAGAAAGGTACTGACAGTACCTTGTCAAGCTTTATCAGAGCCCAAGGAAAAAGGGAAAAATATATGCTCATCACTATAGAGGGAGCAAATGCACCAATAATGTTTTCAAAATCTAACTCCTCTGCTCATTATGTTTTCAAATGAGAAAATAGTCATGTCTGACAATTTCTGATGACCAAGTGGAAGAAATCTTAAATACTTTTAACTAATCTCAAGTCAAAGTAAATGTATTTAGCCTGATGGTACATAAAACAATTGAAGTGATTTTTTGAGTTTTAATACTACTTTTTAATTTTTAATTAATTTTCAGGACAATAAGCAACTACTAGAAGTGATATAAAAACATATATAAAGTATAAATATTTTCCTTTTTGCTTCAGGCTCTGATATGGTTTAGCATGGGCTGGTCTTTAAAAATTCAATATTTGGGCTTGGAATGCAATTGAGTGGCACAGCACCTACCTACCTTAGCCTTAGGTACTAACATTATACTTGTAACCCTTTCATGGAGAAGACCAATCTCATACCATGAAACAAAATCTGTGCTCCTGAACACCATCAGTAAGGAGATTCTTTGTAAATGGACTGCCTTAAACCAAAGATTCTTATTTCTATTACTAATAGGATCTTGACCTTCTGTATTGCTGGTAAATAGCATGTTCATTCTATATTTTATTTTTTAGCTTGGCAGTCAAACATGTGTTGTATTTCTAAAGTCATTAAATGGGAACAAAGTTTTGATAGTTGTTCTTAATTTCTAGATAATAAACATTTTCCAGGTTTATATCTAAGAGTAACACTCTTAGAGAGATTAAGTCAAGTACAAAGCCAATTTATCTTATTAGATTCTCAACATTAGTATCTATAAATTCCCTACAACTCCCTCTCAGACACTTCTGAAATCCATCATATTTTTCACCAGAAGTGAACAGAATGCCTCATTACTTAATACCTAAAACAAATGATTAATAAAGATTGAAATGCACAAAAATAAAATATTAATGAGGTTTTTAAGGGATAATTTAGTGAATTGACGATGAACTGTCTCCAAGACACTAAAACATAAGTCATGCAGTTCTATGATGACAAAGGAACAAAGAAATATGGTCATGCTGTTCACAGCTCTAGAGAAAAAAAAGTTACAACAGGTAACGGACTTAAGAAATCAACTGTGAAGGTGCTTTAGATAGACATGGTGATGGAGGAGGGTGATCAGAACAGTTATCACAAAACACTATGTTATGGTGATGTTCGGATATACCGTTGGTGGACTCGGTAGCGGTGGCACTGGTCCCTGCATCCGAAGGGAGGGTGCTGACAGCTAGACCTAGAGGAGGGGGTGGGGTATTTTCTGATTCACCTACATAGCAAAAAATCAGAACAAAGACAAGTAAAAGAAAAAAGTTCCAATTTATTGCTCTATTTTAGTTTCTAATTAGGAAAATAACAAATGGGTTATTGACTTCTCAAAAAAGAAAAACAGGCTGGAGAGATTGCTCAGTGGTTAAGGCTCTTGCCTACAGAGCCTAACAACCCAAGTTTGATTCTCCAGTATCCATATAAAGTGGTACATGGATCTGTAGTTTGTTTACAGTGGCTGGAGGCCCTGACATGCCCATTCTCTCTGTCTCTGTCTCTCTTCTATCTTTCTCAGCTTACAAATAAATAAACACATAAATAAAAAACATTACAGTTCAAATTCCTCAGAAGGTGAACTTTAAAAAAGAAAAACTAAAGTACATTCACTGCCAAAAGGTTAAAAAGCACACAATGGCAAAATTATCTCAGCAAGATCTAAAGCACAACTCCTGCTTAACAGATATTGAGAACACTGAAAAGAGGGGAAAGTCAGCCTGAGAAAAGTGACCATCCATATATTAAGCAGCTCAATTGGGTAATGAAATAAATAAGTCACTTTGAAGCAAAATCAGAAAAGCAATAAAAATTCATAATGAGGAAGGAAAAAAACCCTGCTCTTTTTAGAGGGTAACTGCTTTGCCTTTCCAAGTCACATCTGGAGCCATGACTGTGCATACTGTCATTTCCCTCACCTGAAATGAGATATTCCACCCACCCTCTGCGTTCATTTTCTTAGCTTTCCTTTTCCTCTCCCTCAGGGCCTAGTTATTGCTGCAATTTGCTAACAAGAAGAATACAGAGAGAAATGCATACACAGGAAGCTTCACAGTTTTAAACATCACATCTGAAAAGGGTGCCTATAAAACTGTGCATCCCCCAGATCCTGCAGACACCCAGACATGCCCATGATTTCCCACAGTGTCCCTGCAATGCAGAGACACAACTCGACACTTACCATCACGTACTCCAGGCCCTGATGATGATGAGGCTCCTCCCCATGAACACTTCTTCTTCAGCTCTAGCTGCTGTGTGCGCTCCAAGGAACGGCGCATCATTGCTTCCAGCCGCTCCTGCTCAACTCACACAAAGCACAAAACAGTATCAACTACCCAGCTCCACTGCACTGCTGCCTGGGTTCTCTGGGTGAGTCATCAAAAGAGGTTTTCTATGCTCAAGATTCCAAACCCAGACACGTGTTCTCTTCACACCAGTGCTTCTTGGTGAGCAGAGAGTAAACAATGCTGCCTCAGGGTGAGCACTGGCTCTTCAAGCATACACTGTGTCCTGTCCTCCCCTTCCCTGCACGCCCTTCCCTGGGGAGAAGCTGCTGCTATGCCAGCTCTTGATTTGTGTAAGAGTAATATAATGCCCAACAAGCATTAACTCCTTCAAGCCTGTCTCAAGTCCAGTTTTATTCCATCCAGTAGAGAATGGATGTGGCTCCAGAAACAAATAGAGTCCTTCTAATTTGAAAGCATGAAATATTTTGATTTGAGAAATATTAAATAAATATGTAATTTGAGTTTAAAGCCTCAAATATAGCTTTTTGAGGTGATACATGACTTTAACATCTATTTTGTAAAACCCTGTTTTCATGTTAGAACTTCTTAAAAGATAGTCAACTTTTCTTCATTATAATACATTTTTGCTAATAGTACTCTAGTAATATTGCATAATCCCAAAATTAAGGGACAAAGGTATAGAAACTTCTTCCTAAAACATCCATGCATTGCCAGAATTAGGTGAGGATGAGGGAATTGCCAGTTAGGTGAGGGTGAGGGCATGGGGTAATTTTTACCTAAAAAAAAAAATCACTAGGCCTCTCTCTTAAAGAAGGATTTGTCAAAATCATTCTCTTAATATTAACAAAATTATTATTGAATAAAGTTATCCTTGACTTTGAAGTAAAGGTATTCTAATTCTGTACTCTCACTGCCTCAATAACATTGCAAATACAGCTCTTCCGTTCCTCCATTGGCAAGGTCCTGAGGTAATGCTGGATATTACACTGCAGTGCTTCTGGAACTAGGCTTATTCTCTCTGGCTAAAAAAGAAAGATAGGATTTTTCATGGATTAATAAATAAAAATAAGCAATAAAAACTAATTCAGAACAGCAAAAAGCAAATAACCATAATTTAAACATTATTTCATTTATTAGAAACATAAAATTCACTTGGGAGGTATCTGGATTGATCCCTTTGGTCTGTACCAGAGGGATGTACAAGATGAACAATGGGCTTGTGCATAGCTTATCCACCTTTGTGCCTTTCTCAGAATAGTCCTTTTCAAAGAAACTTTTTTTCTATGGTTCTCTGCAGGAAATTGATAGCAAAGATGAGGGGATTTTTTTTTCTCTTGTAAGACTCAGATTTGGACTGGCTATTAATTGTGCTCTGATTTAGGGTTAGGGTTGAGTACTTTACAATCATGAGTGTGCATTTCTTAGCTGTTCAATCTTCATGATCCTGGGCCATTAAGTTCTGATGGTCAAAATTGGTGGTCTGCCAGATAAAGAGTTGGGGCTTCAGGGCTGGGAAGATAGCTCAGTGGTTAAAGGTGCTTGCTTGCAAAGACTGATGGCTTGGGCTCAATTCCTCAGTACAGACATAAAGCAAGATGCAGAAAGTGGTGCATCTGCCAGCTGTGAGGGTGCACACCTCTAATCCCAGCACTTAGGAGGCAGAGGTAGAAAGATTGCCAAGAGTTCGAGGCCACCCTGAGACTTTGTAGTAAATTCCAGGTCAGCCTGGCCCTACTTTAAAAAAACAAAACAAAAAAAGAAAGTGGTGCATCCATCCATTTGGTGTTTATGCAAGAGACCCTGTGTGTGTGCCCATACACACACATACATACACATACATATGTATACACATAAATACTTTTTCTATAAAGTTGTGGCTTAGCGGGAATACAACTTTTTCAACACTGGATGCCTGAAATAAACTCACCTAGGGCTGAAAAAGAATATTTCATGTATTATATAAATTTAACAAAGTACTTAACCAATGTAAAAATTTTGGTGTGAAAACCTTTTAACCAAGAGTGAACTTAATTTGGTATGAATATGATAGATTTCCTACATGCCAGAAGGATGTCAAATGGTAATTGCTAATCTACTAAGGGGCACAGTAAAAACGAAGACCACTGGAGCCAGCATTACCACTGAGCAGCCATCTAGAGGGCAGACTTATCAAGTGCTGCACTCCTAAAGTCAGAGCTAACTTTGGAAAAGTTAGGGGGAAAAAACTAGATAGAAAAACCACCCATGCTAAATACCCCTTATCTATTAAGCTGCTCCAGACCTACCACTGGAGATTTGTTATTTATGAAAATGTAGTTATCCTTAAAAGAAATATTCTCCTATTGCCCATTTGGGGAGAGATAAGGAGAAATAGGTACAAAGGAAGTTCTAAGAGAAGGGGACTTATGGAACCCAAAGGAATCAAAATGGAATAATTTAAACATGCCAAAAATAAAATTTGTGTACTACACTCTTGTTAGAAATCAAATTCTGGGGTCTGAGGAGATGGCTAAAGTGCTTGCCACACAAGCATGTGGTCCTGAGTTTGGTCTACAGTATGCATATAAAAATGCTCTAATACCAATGCTGGGGAGGTAGAGAAAGGCAGATCTCTGGGACTTGCTAGCCAGCTAGTGTAGCCTACTTGGTGAGTTCCAGGCTAATGAGAGACCTATCTCAAAAAAGGTAGATGGCATTCCTGGGTAACAACACCCGAGGTTATCCTCTGGCCACTACCATACATACGTACATGTGCATGTACCCCCACAAAAAAACACACATTAAAAAAAAACATGGGCTTGAGTGATTGCTCAGTGATAATGATCTGGGTTCAATTCTCAGTACCCATGTAAAGCCAGATGTACAGAGGTGCATGCTTCTGAGTTTCTTTGCAATGGCAGGAGATCACGCTGTGCCCATTCTCTCTGTCTCTCTTCTATCTCTTTCTTCTTAGAAATAAATAAATAATACTTTTAAAAACTCAATCCTATATAGGTAGATACTGTCTATCTAGTTTTTGTGAGTACTTTTCTGTTCCTTCATGTGATGATATGAAAGAATCTTAGATTTGGTAACAGAATAGGATTCAAATTCCATCTTTGCCTACTACTTTTTACTTTTGTGGCCTAATCATTTTACATTTTTGGGCTTCAGTTTCCTCACTTAAAATAAAGCTATTATTAATTATATTACTGTATCATACAAAGTTAATGACTAGTCTAATAACTGGAGTGATAAATCATCAATGCTAACTATATCAACATTTGAAAAAAGATTGTTATTTTTGAACAGTGGTTCTCAAACTTGAGTATAGCTACAATCAGAACTCTCAATTGAAAGAGAGTGTTTTATATATATATATATATATATATATATATAATTTAGACAGAGACTGACAGAAAAAAAGAAAGGGAGGGAGGGAGAGAGAGAAAAAAAAGATGGGCATGTCAGGGCATCCTGCCACTGCAAATGAACTCCACACTCATCACTACTTTGTGTGTCTGGCTTTATGTGGGTATGGAGGAATTGAACCTGGGTCATCAGGGTTTTCAAGCAAGTGTCCCTAAAGGCTAAATCAACTCTCTCCAGCCCAAGAGAGACTGTTGAAAAACAGACTGATGATTACCCACAGGGTTTTTCTCAGTAAATCTTGTGTGGCGCCTACTGAGAATTTGGTGGGGAAGCATTGCTAGGGATTAAACTGTGGACCTTGTATGTGTTAAGCAAGTACTGAGCTACACCCAGCCCAAGAATTTGTATTTCCAATGAGTTTAGAGGTACTGCTACTACTGGGACCATACTGAGAGAGCCATAGTTTAGAGGAAAGGATAAGAATGAGAAAGCAAAGAAAAGAGTTCCTTCACACCAGAAAAACTGTATTAATGAATATTAGAATTGTTTATTGCAATTCATGGCCAAGTTTAGATTATCAAGAGTGTTGTAGTCAGTTTCACATTGCTAAGATGAACATCCAAACCAGACACAGTTTATGATAGGAAGGGATTTATTTCAAGCTTATAGATAGATCCAGGGAAACTTCCAGCTATGGTAGAAGAAGCTGGCTCCCATTTATAAATCCAAGCAAAGAAAAAACCTACTAGCAGTCAGAAAACTCCAGAAGCAGCAAACACAAACCTGCAGCAAGCAGGACCCCAGAGCTCAAACTGTTCTGCATACCTTTGGGTTGAATTCACATCTGCCCCCAGTGACACTTTAGCACTGGACCACAGATCAGATCGGACCACAGCGACACCTCCTCTAGCCATGCAGCTGGAGACTCAATTTGTAAGCTTTAATAAAATATCTTAATCTATGGGGAACATACATTCAAACTACACAAGTGTCATCTGATGACCAAAAGAAATGGGGGATGGGTAAAGCAAATTCTTATCTATAAAACATTTTCTACTGAGTGGGATTTATTGGAAAAAAAGGAAAGAAGAGATGGAGGGAAAGGGGGGCCTTTTGGATCTGGCTCTACATTTAGGTAGATGACTTTAGAGAAATATGACTGGTGTGATTAGAATGTGCAATGCCCCATAGCTCATGTGTTTGAACACTTAGTCTCCAGCTGATATTGCGGTTCAGAAAGGTTGTGGAACCTTTATGAGGTGGAGCCTTGCTGGACGAAGTGGGTCACTGGAAGTGGGATTTGAGGTCTTATAACTCAGCCCCACTTCCTATTCACTCTACTTTCTGACTCTGGTTGCAATGTGACCAGCTGGCCTTCTGTTCCTGCTGCCATGCCTTCCCCATCATGATGGAGTATATTCTCTGAAAAATATAGGCCAACCAGAATAGTTTCTTCAAGAAAATCAACAAATTCATTAGCCCATTAATTGATAAGTCTTTTTCATCAATACTACTCCCAGATTCATTTTTATTCCATTAAATTCAAAAGCAGAAAAAATTTTATATATATATACATATATATATATATATATATATATATATATATATATATATATATATATATATATATATATATATTTGCCAGAATAAACCCTTTCCTTACTTATGCTGCTTCTTGTCTGGAAAATGTGGTACTTGAAGGGAGGAAGAGGACTAGCAAGAGAGAGATGGGGGGGAGGAGACAGTGGGGCTGGGCATTGAATAAAAAGAAAATATGACATGTATGTAAGAAAATGACATAAGCCAATTATTTTATATGCTAAAATAAACAAATAGCCAAGTGATTTCAAAGGAAAATAATGTGGCATATGCATATAAGTATAGAGTTTTATTTAGTCATAATAAAGAATAAAATTTTGTCATTTTTAGGAAAATGGATGAAATTGGAGAACATTATAATCAAAATAAGCCAGACTCAGAAAGATAGTATCATGTTTTCTCTCATTCACAGAATCTATATGTCAACATATTTCAATACATGTATATATACATACATATATAAATAGATATGATGAAAAGTAGAAAGGAGACTGAAGGGGAGACAGAGATCTAAAGGAAGGAAAGGGGAGAACAAGAAAGTATAATGAAGACAATTCTCTCTGATATGCAGAACCTAGACTGAACCATACATACATACATATATATATACATACATACAAATAAATATTTATGACATAAAATAGAAAGAGGACTACATGGGGAGAAGAGGGACAGGGAAGGGTATTGAGAGCAGCAAATATGAACAAGGTACAAAGATCTTTGTGAATAAAAATGGCAAAATGAAATCATTATTTTTATGCTAGCTAAAACAAAAGTTAAAGACATATAAACCAATGAAAGTCCTCTATCACAGAATGGCCCAGACATTATTACCAGACAGCAGAGTCTGTCAGGTGTGTCTTTTCCACTGTTTTTGCTTTATGTGTTCACACGATAACAATGTAGTCATACGCCCCCAGTCATTCTTAGCAGGGAGAGTGGCTAGCTTTCAGTTGAGTATGGTTTTTAGATGAACTCAGCAATTTCTTGTTTTATACTCAGCGTGTGACTTTTGTTAGCTACTAAGAAATAGTGGTGAAGCCATGAGTTTAAGATGTGTCAGTCCACTCTTTGTTTTGCTTTTATTTTATTGTTTGTGAGGAGAGACAGACAGACAGACAGACAGACAGACAGACAGACAGACAGACAGACAGACAGACAGACAGACAGACAGGAAAATGAGGATGAGAATGGGCACATGCCCCACTTTGTGCATCTGGTTTCACCTGGGTACTGGGGAATTGAGCCTGGGTTGTTAACCTTTGCAGTCAAGTGCCTTAACCACTGAGCCATCATTGTAGTCCCAAAGATACTCGTTGAAAAAGGCTTTTCTATAGTGTTTGGATGGCCCAGTGGGTCTAAGGCACCAGATTCCTCTCCCCTGAAAGAGGCTTTTCTTGGTTATTTGTTTAGTACAAGAAACATAGAGCTACTTCTCCAAGTCCCATCTTCCAAGGCTATACTTCTGAGTGGAGAAAGGGTAACAGCTTTTTTTCCAATAGCTTAATTCTTCAGCTGTGTGGAATGTGAATGCTGTAGGAAGACACAATGTAGATGGCCTCCAGTAAGAGAATGAGTCAAGGTCTCAAGTGGATATTGGAACCCCCTCCACAAAACAACTGTTGCCACACTGTTCGGCTCTTGCCGACTCTCCAGAGATCTCTGTGAGCCAGGCTGCCTTGTGGGTGAAGGAATTCCATGTCAGATGACTTGGTTCTGATGTGGCTGAATGGTTAGTGGTTTCACTTCAGAAGGGTGATTTTCTATTTAGTTCTGTGCTTTCTTGCACCCCTAATGTGGTGAAAGATGCTGAGACACCGCTTCTGCCTTGGTATAGAGAGGGACATGAAGCCAAGGCAGGGTTTCATGGGGGAAAATAGACAAGCCTCTTGTGACCTCCTAAATATCAGACCCAGAGAGTTAGGACATGTGCAACACTTTCCATTAGGCTTGAGAAGCAAAATGGCATGCACAAGATGAATAATCTTCCCACTGAAGCTTTTTCTTTTTCTTTCTTTCTTTCTCTCTCTATTTTTTTTTTTTTTTTTGTTTTTCAAGGTAGGGGTCTCACTCTAGCCCAGGCATACCTGGAATTCACTATGTGGTCTCATCGTGGCCTCAAATTCATGGTGATCCTCCTACCTCTGCCTCCCAAGTGCTGGGATTAAAGGCATGCGCCACCACGCCCAGCTGCTTTTTCTTGATAGACAGCGATAAGAGCATAAATAAGAAAGAATTTAAATATGAAAACTTTAAAAATAGTTTAAAAACAGTTCATAACAGAATTTAAATTTGGCACTGAGGGGCTGAATAAATGGCTTAGCGGTTAAGGCATTTGTCTGCAATGCAGAAGGACCCAAGTTCGATTCCCCAGTGCCCATATAAAGCCAGATGCACAAGAGGGCATATGTGTCTGGAGTTGGTGCCCATTCTCTCTCTCTCCTCTCTCTCTCTCTCTAATAAATAAATAAAATATATTTAAAAATTTGGCACTGAGAAGAAAATCAAGAAACTCTACAGTCAGTTGTTGAGCACGCAGTAGCCCTAATGTAGGTCTCAAAGAATGATGAGCAAACCACAGAGGAATTTCTTTTGGAGAAGACCTTCCACAGTGCAGACCAATCCTGCTTCCCTAAAGACCACTCATGAAAACAATAACCAAATCTCTGTATTGGCAGTGCACAGACCCTGATGTGGTTGACTGGTTAGCCTGCATGTGGCAATTCCCTAAGCTACAACTGGGTCTCTCAGGACTATGAAATTGCGGCAGGTGGCAAAGGAAGGCTTCTGCTTCCTTGGGTTGCTACATAAACTTGGCAAGGCCAGCTTTTGGCCCAGAACTGCCCTGTAAGCTCTATCATATTCTCCCTAGGGAGAAGAGACAAGCAAGTGCAGCTTGTGTTTGTGTTTGTAAGGGTCAGACAATATCCGCTCCCTGAAATCATCATGACTAAAGTAGCAAGAAAGCACAGAACTGGATTCAGTTGTGTCGGGACCAAGTATCTGACATGATATTCCCTCATCTACAAGGAGTAGGAGTATAATTAATTAATTTAATATCCCTTCAGCATTACAATTCTGTAAAGGAAAATTATACACAGGAATTGCCTCCAAAGTGGACGCCTGTGACACTGTTGGAAGTGACAGCATTTGAGAAGCATCTAGCATGATATTTTTCAGTGTTCCTTCCTGGAAACAGGAGTGCCAAGCTTTCTCATGAATCAGCAACCTAGCAGGATGTCAAAAACTAAAAGAAGAAGCCAAGGAGAAAGAGAACAAGCTCAAGGATATCAAGGAATGCAGGATGGGAAAAATGTACAAGACCAGTGACTCATGAGAAACAGGCTGAGAATGGAGAACTCTGTCTTAAGTTACCAAAACTGTCTTATGTTGTGTTTTTTTTTTCAGTACTGAGAATTGAACCTAGGGCCTCACAAATGCTAGGCAAGGTATATATCTACCATTGAGATATACCCCTCACCCTCTTTTTTTCTTTTTTACTTTTGGACGGAGTCTCATTAAGTTTCTCAGTCTGGCCTTGAATTTGTTCTGTAGCCTAGGTTGCCCTCCTCCAGCTTCAGTCTTCTCAGTATCTGGGATTTCAGGCCTGTGCCATCAGACTCATGTTACATTTGTTTTGTTTTGGGGGGTAGAGGTTGAGATTGGGTCTCACGTAGCCCAGGTTGGCCTTGAACTATGTAATTAAGGATAACCTTAAACTTCTGATCCTCCTGCCTCCACCTTCATGTGGATTTTTAATAGTATATAGACTATTCCACAATTTCTTTTGGAGCTCCCTCTTGACCTTGCTGCTACCAAGGTCAGCTGAAGTAATTGAAGGGAGGCTCATATTTCTGAGTGATTATTCGACTCTGTGCTAAGTGCTTTACTGGGCACTTTTACAAATTTCATCTTCTTCAGTCACTGTATTTATCTTTGTTTGGGGCTGAGGAGACAGAGTTTAGAGGTGTTAGACTTGCCCTGGCTGCTAGTTGCTTAATGGTAAAGTTGGGATTTTAATTGAGAGCAAATAAATCCATAACATCTAAACTAAAAATAGCAACAGTAAACCACAGCTAAAGGCCTTGCTTAGCCCCTCATTTGCTAGGAAGAAACCAACATAAACGGGTGCTTCATGGGCAAAGATGGGTCTCATTATGTGTCTGGAAACATGTACACATGTCCTTTTTAAATTAAAAAAGAAGTGCTAAATGCATGTAGTGGTAAGCATTCAGAAATTTAAAAAAAAAAAACTAAATATACAAAAGTCTGTATTCTATAGAGTTGGTGATAAACAAATTGCTGTATCTTCCAAACAAAAAGATGAGTCATTATACTTTATGAATAAAAAATGATCATCACCTGATAAAAGAGTATTATTACATCCTTAAAATATACTTGTTAAGAAAATCTATAACCCAAGTGTGCTTTCTAAACACATTTACAAAGTTTAATAATAAAGGACTCTGGAGGGATAAATGCATTCCATTCCTTTTTTAAAGGTAGTTTCACAGAAAGGATTAAAATAAGGAGCAGCATTAAAATTTAAATATACTAGCATCTTTGTATTCAAAGTTAGACTAATTTTCCAGTGGTGACTAACAGGATCACATTATTATGTGCTCTGGCTTTGGGTCTGCCCTGGAGACACAGACTTCTCAGTTGCAACCCTCAGTTCTGTATCACCCACCCCCAACATACAACCTCCTGTGTGTCTTTAGACTTAGAAAAAGAGTAACCAGAAAAAGCCTTAGAGATACCAAATCCAAGCCCTCACTGCAGAGACAAGCAAACCAAGGCCCAAAGAAGCCACTGAATTACTAGGTCATGGTAATGAAAGAAGGCATGTTAAGTCACCAGAGGAAGGTGTTGGGAACAGGTTTTTCTCCTAGCCCAGAACTGGCTAGCATATCATATGCTTTGAACATGACACCCTGCATGAGGTTCCAGCTGGCTGGGGTGAGAGACTCCCAGGACCTCACCTCCTCTTCTCGGTGCTTCTGCCTCCTCTTCTCTTCCACTGCAGCTTTCTTCTGGTCCTCCCGCTGGCGCTGCTCTTCCAGTTTTCGCCATCGTTCCTCGACTTGTTTTTCATAATGAAGCTTAGCTCTTTTCTGTTTCTCCAAGATCTGCTGCTCCCGAGCAGCTGGAGAATGAAAGTATAGAATAAGACTGTCATTCAAGCAGGTTGGATTAAGACTGAGAACACAGAAATAAGAATCTGGCAGAATCCTAGGATGGTGGTTGAGATTAAGCATTCTGGCACCTCTCCCACTAGTTGGGTGACACAGGGCATGTTAATTATGATCTCTCTACCTTGGTTTCCTCTGAAGTAAAATGTTGACACACATCTTTGTCATATAATGTGGGGAGAACTGAATGATAGCATGTACACAAAGAACATAAGTCTTTCCTAATGCAGCAACATCACTACTATTACTGCTATTATTAAGTCAAACTTGTGGACAATAGTTAAGCCATACAGTGGTTTGAGAAATGATAGTTGTAAGGGTACATTCATTCAAAAGTACTGGGCATGTACCTAGCACCAGACACTGAGCTGGATAAAGTGTGACTGTCCCACAAAGCCATTCACTATTGGGCACTTACCTCTACTTAGGCCAGGGAAAGATTCTCTGGAGAAGATAGGGTCTGAGATGCCCAGGAGGAGGCCAAAAAGGAAAACCCCAATATTCTTTGCTTGTCACAATTTAATGAGGAAATCATTATCTATCTACCACACAGAACCCTGAAGTGGTGCCTGTAGCCCACAAAAGGTAAAATACTTTTCTCAATGAGGCCCTATCCTAACACAGAAAATTGGTAAGTACTGCTTTCTCAGTTCTTCTGGAGATGGCCCTTCTAAAAGACCAAAAAGAAAAAGAAAGAGTGCACACAGTGGTGATACTTGAGGTATAAAGGATATTCTTGGGTCAGGGGTAGCAACTATTTTTCTTTCTTTACCATCATGTCAATAGCCCCAGTCATATTGCCTAGGATACAGCAGAGGGTCAGTATTTGCTGAGTGAACTGTTCACAGAATTATGCAGTATATATGAATATGTCAGTCATTGTGTGGGTTCACCCCTAATTCTCTACACTCATCAAGTAATTGTGCTAGTTCTCTTCCCATTCATTTACAGATTTCTAAGGGCCTTTAGAAATGACACTGCCAATTATCCACTTTCTTGGACCTTAATAGACAAAGTATATAACTTACCCAGACATTTTTCTCTTTCCTCTCTTCTCTCTTTGGCTAATCTGTGTCTCTCATCTGATTTTAAAAATCCATCCATTCCTACAAGACAGAAAACATCATTTTTTTAGTTTTTCACTTTTTCTTACCTGCTGAGTGCTAGAGACAGCTGGACACACAGCCCTGTGTCTGGCTACATACATGCATCATCCATCACTCACATTTTAGTTGAAAGAGATCTAATCTATTACTTCCCACCACACATCTACAGCCATACCTCAATAACCGAAGGGCGGCAGCCATGGCTTCCACATGCACCTGCCAAGTGTTGTTGCAATGGTGCTGGCATCACCAGCCCTTTCACCTAATCCTCTGTCCCCATGTCTGACCCTAAATGGGTAAGAAAGTGCAATAACTGACATGGGAAGCCTAGCAGTGTGCAGAGAAGCTCACCGGGCCTATTCAAGCTTGGATCTCAAGCCTGAGGCGGAACCACTTAGGAGAGAGAAAAAGCCCAAAAGCAGAAAGGTTTCGAATATCAATTATTACACAGTGAAGCATTTAACTTTCCAAAAGAAGTCAATTGCTTGCCCATCCAACCATTCATTCTCTCTTTGGGACCCACTGGCCTCTCGCCCACCCTCACAAAGTCAAAGAACCTGAAGGAGACAGCTGGGACTGACCTGAAAGCCTGGGAAAGAGAGGATGCCAGGGAGCAGCCATACAGCAGCTTTAGGTGCCCTCCCATCCCCAACTCCCAGTGCCTGGAGCCACCAGAGACCTGGAAAATCCAGTGACCAGAGCCTCTCCACAGCCACACACACCCAGCAGAACTGATCTAATCAGCAGATTCACAGACCCAGCCAGCCCACAGCCCAACCAGGAGAGAGTTAGCCTCAATTGTGTGAGAGTGAGACTGGAGGCCATCCCAAAAGAGAACCTGGGTTTTTAAAGTAAACTTGTTGCATTTGATATCTCTTGATTTATAGTGCCTTGTTGTCTTTTTCTTCTTTCTTGGGGGCAGCATCTCACTCGGTCACAGGCTGACCTGGAGCCCAACATAAACCTGGTATCTCAGAATTCCAGTTGACAGGATTTGAGTTAACACACACCCTTAGGAACTTTGGCTTTGTTTCAATTACCTGTTTAATCCCCATTCCTGCATAAATACTCTGTGCTGGTTTTGTTTATGTGTATTGCCCACTTGCATATTAGAACTTTGTTTTGTTCCATCCAGCTGACTAGAATATTTGCAAAGTAGGCAACTACAACTCATTGGGTCTCTTGTGTGGTTACTCTGGGAGTAATATAAAAGCCTAACCTGACACATTAGGCCCCCACCCTAAAGATACATAACTTCTGATCTACACATCTAAGAATAGAGTAGATAATTAGAAAGTACAAGCATTGAATTGACTCAAGATGTAAAAATCTCTACTTTATAATAAAAAAACAAAAAATCAAGGCAATATAATTCTAACAAAACTGTAAATCCATCAGAAATGACCTTCAGTAAGACTAATTTAGATGAAATATCTGACAAAGAATTCAGAAGAATGATTATAACTATGTTCAAAAAATCAAAGAGGAAATCAAACTCCAGAAACAGAACACAGGAAACCAACTAAAGGAAATAAGGAGGCTGATACAAGATGTGAATAAGGAAGTACAAATAATAAAGAAATACCAATCAGGAACACTAAAAGTGAAAAACACAGTAAGTCAAATACAAAACACTGTACAGAGTCTCACCAATTGAATGGATCAAGGGGAGGACAGAATATATAAACTGGAAGACAAGGTGGCAGAATTATAACAGTCCAACAAAGAGAAAGACAAACTAATAGGCATGAATGTTAATTTCAAGACATTTGGGACACTATGAAGAGATCCAACTTAAGAATTCAGGGTATAGTGAAAGGAAAATTTCACTGTCAGAGCATAGTAGATATTTTCAACAAAATTAGAAAAGAGAATTTCCCCAAATAGGGAAATTGGTGCCAATGCAGATAAAGGAAGCATTTAGAACACCAAACAGGCAAAACCAGGAAAGAACCTCTCCTCACCATATTATAGTTAAACTACTGAACACACCGACCAAAGAAAATATATTGAAGGCAGTAAGAGAGAAACATCAAGTAATGTATGAAGGCAAGCCCATCAGGATAATAGCAGATTACTCAACACAAACTTTAAAAGCCAGAAGGGCTTGGGGTGACATATTTCAAGTTCTGAAAGATAACAACTGTCAGCTAAGATTACTATATTTAGCAAAGCTACCCATCACAATTGAAGGAGAAATAAGGACTTTCCAAAACAACAACAACAACACATCTAAAAGAATATATGCCTACAAAGCCAACTCTTCAGAAAATACTTGAAGGGATCCTTCATACTGAAGGGTAAGAAAAGCACCCATGTGAGAAAACAGAAAAAAAAAACATTAAATATTTTAAAATATTTAAATATTTAAGTAGTAGGTAATACAAGAGAGTAAAATAAAAACTACAAAATCAAGAAATGGCAAGAATAAAAACACACATTTCAAAAATAACATCAATGGCCTCAATGCCTCAACCAAAAGACACAGATTTGCAGACTGGATTAAAAGGCAGGATCCTATCCACAAATGTTTAGATTTGTATATGAGTTGGTGTAAAAGTCAGTAATAGAGACCAGTAGGCTAGAAAGGGGCTGTAAGGGAGAGAGAAGATTTAAGGGAAGGGTATATATGTAAATAAGATGAACTGATTACTGGGGGTACAATGGCCTAAGTGGGGTCAGGGGAAGGGCTTGAGTAAAGAAATGGTGGGAGAAGGGTTAATTAAAATTCAAGAGATTTAGAATAAGCTATATGGTAACCTAGTGTGATGATTAGGTTTTGTTGTCAACTTGATCTTTTTAATTATCTTGAGTGGGTCTCTGAGGATGTTTACAGGAAGGCAGTCTCTCAGTAGGGGGCAGGATGGAAAGAAAGTCGAAGAAACTGGAAGTAAACATCCTTTCCTGTGTGGGCCATGCAGGAAAGAAATTCCAGAGACTCAGGAAGCCATTAAGTCTGGGATAAGGTTGCAAGACCCCACCCTAAGCTATATAAAGGAGAAGAAATTCTCTTTGGCCATCCTGCCTGTTTGCTATTGGGTGTGTGGTATAGGTGATGGGTTTTTCTCTCTTGCTCAGACCTGTGAAAGAGGGCCAGCCTCTTTTGCTGTTACGAAACTTCGCCTCAATCTGTAGTTTCAATAAACACTTTCCTCCCCCAAATTGTGCCTGGTTTGAAGATTCATCCTAGCAGTCAGTGTGTGGCTGACAACGACACTTAGTTCATTGGATAATGGCATACCCAGAAGTCATAGATATTAGAAAAAATTTCAGTGCCAGGGATGGATACCTTCCAGTGAGTTGTTGGCCAGGGAAGCTTCTGAAGCCCCAAAACATTACAGGCCACTGCCAAAGCTCTTGTTTGCCCACCAGAATGAGATGCTAAGTCCCTATGGCTGAAGACCACATATTCTTGGGCTGCAGGTCACTGAGAAATCAAGCTGGAGCTAAGATAGAAACCTCCTGCCTGCTGAAAGAAAGAAAGAAAGAAAGAAAGAAAGAAAGAAAGAAAGAAAGAAAGAAAGAAAGAAAGAAAGAAAGAAAGAAAGAA
>PVHP010016126.1:0-36476 GCA_004024765.1 Zapus hudsonius | reverse complement strand
GAGGTGAGAGAGAGAGAGAGAGAGAGAGAGAGAGAGAGAGAGAGAGAGAGAGAGAGAGAGAGAGCACAGCCACCACCTTGTGGGTCTGGCCTATGTGGGACCTGGGGAATTGAACCCAGGGCCTTAGGCACTGGAGGCAAGTGCCTTAACCGCTGAGCCATCTCTCCAGCCCGAGGTTGATTCTTAAAACCTTCACACGTCTGAGCCAGAGTAGAGGGAAGTGTTCTTGGGCTCTGTGTTTGTTGAGCTGGAGCCCCAATCAAGTACCCAGCTGTTGCCTCCCACTGTGGGCAATTTCTTATCTGCAGTGAGGTGATCATTGCACTGCCTCCTGGGGTTGGGAGAGGCGGCCATGCAGTTCGAATCGGCGGATGTCATGCTTATTTCCAGTGCTTTACAAATAGGAAAGGCAGGGCCATGGCTTGGAGCCCTAGCTCCTCCTTTCTGAATTTGGACTTTCTCAGCTTGGATAGCAGATGCCGCTTCGAAAGGCAGTATGAACAGAGTTGCTCTGGCTCCATCATTCATCCACCCTCCCTTCCACCTGGCCCACCTTGTCGATATCTTCATGCCTCACAGGAAAGGAAAAGGTGAAGCCCAGGGGCAGCTTCTTGTGCTTCATCTGATGCTTGTCCAAGAAGTCAGAGATGCACTCCGAGATGTAGTCGAAGAGCTGGGAGTTATACCAAAGTGACAATGGGCCAGAGCTGAGCCAGGAGTAGCCCTCCCTGGGAACTGCTAAGACATCAGATCCTAGGACTGACCACCGGATGCCGGGGCTGCCTGAAGTTTCCCTCTTGCTGTTTCTTAGGACTCAGGTCCTGTGCCTCCTCAGATGAAGAGCCCTTCAAATCACAGTCCTTGGAGCAAGACTGTACATGACAGGCTGATCTAGAACTCAGTTGTGCCTCTTAGGTCTGCTTTCCTTTCCCAGTAGGTCTGGCCTCAGTGCTGGCTGGCTGTCCTGTGAAGTTTTGGGTGGAAATACATTCTTGGCCATGACTACAATTTCTGTCTCTTTTACTATTTCTGGGTGTCCTGGCCACTTGCCCCTTGCTAAAGGCTGGCTCCATCCATCTCTCCCAGCGGGTCTGTTCAGAGGATGGGGGATTACTGAGTACTCTGCAGACAAAACAGGGTGCTGTCTCATGACATGTCCAGTCCCAAGCTGAAGGTGTGGAGAGGGCTGGATGGCTGTGGACCCTTTGGTAATTTTGCCTAGTGTCTGGCCATGCCCAGGGACTCTATCTTTGCCCAGGACTTGTCTTACTTCTAAGTTTCTTAACCGTGAGTCTTTCTAGAGATTGGGAGGCTTTGCTGCCTGGGCTGATAGAGTAGTTGGTGTTATTCCACTTTGAATGTACTTGTTGATGGGTGAGGGGTGCCTGTGGGGAGGGATGGGCTTTGTGAGCTATAGGAGATTAGACAAACAGAGCTTTTGGCTGCCTACTCCTTACACATTGGTCTTTCCTTTGGGAAATTGGCCAGAGATCGGTTTTTTCCCGTCACTGACCACTCTTCAGTCCCTTCCTATCCTGGGCAGACTGTGGCTGTGGAACTTGGAACATGCTGACCATGTTCCTGTCCGCTAAAGCCTATTTGTTGCCTTTCTTTGACCTCTGAGGAAAGAGCCCTCCCATCAGACTAGCCAAGTTCTGAGATCCTGCATGATCTTGACTCCATCCTACGGCCACCACCACACTCCCTCTCCCCCTCCCCCGGCAGCTTCTCACCATCTCTGCAGTGCCAGTCATGGCATCTTCTGGGATAGAGTACATCTGATGTTTGGTCTTCACGCTCCACTGCCCTGCCTCCCCTTCTCCCACCTTAACCAGCATCACCCTGAAGTTGGTGCCACCCAGGTCCAGGGAGAGGAAGTCACCGACTTCTGCAGGCAAAGGGAGATAGGCTCAGCCTCACGACACATCTGAGAGGGCAGATATGATGTTCCCAGGGGAGCTGGATGAAAGGATGCCAGCCCAGACACTGGATGGAGGACACAGTAGAGCAAACTGTGGGAGGGTCAAAGGTGAATTGGGGAAATGTCAGTGGGAAACCCCTGTCTTAGACGGAGCCAGCCAGAGCCCAGGGAGCCACAGAGCACCTAAGGTGCTTACCCAGACTCTGGATAAGGCTGATGCCATTGTGAGACAAAACAAAAACAAAACAGTAAAAAAAAGCCAGTTTTCAGAGGCTTGAGAGCATCAGGCTGGGGTTGCAAGCAGCTGGGTGAGAACCCGCCCAGTGAGTTTGGACAACATCTTTTTTCTCAGAGGGTCCTGTCTAAGGACAGTTGAGCCCTGAGGTACCTGAGCCTTCTGGGGTGGAACGCACGTAGGTGGGCAGCATCTTCACACTGGCCTCCTTGTGGGTTTCCAGTTTCAAGCCACGATCCATCTCCTTTTGCATCCGCCTCATCACTTTCTTCAGGTCCTCCTCCTGTAGCTGGAACTCCGCCAGGATCTGCTCTACCTGTACAGGGAGAGGATGGGAGCAACTGGTCATGGCTGTCACTAAAGGCCTCCATAGAGCAGGGACGTCTCCTTTCATCTCCTGACCCCACACTCAGGATAACTTACATCTGAATACTTATCACAACTCCCTTTAAAGTATTCCAAGGCTAGCATCTTAACAATTAGCCTGGGTATGCTCTAGGAGGCAGAGTGCCCTGTGCACCCCTAGCATGGTGACACAAGGCCTTGAAGCAACTCCCGTTGTCCCTCAGATTCTGGTGAGGGGAGGAAGAGTGCTGTAAGTGGAGAATTGGTAAGATAAGGCTGCAGTCTGTCGGGGAATGGGCTGGAACAACTCTATAAAGAGCTAGTCATTCTAGGGATTTATGAAATGAATGAGCCAACCAGCACAGTGTGCACAGGAATAGCCAAGGCTAGTCTAGTAGTGGTGCACAGTGCCCATCAGGGGTCTGACTAGCAAAGCGTGGTCATCCACAGTGTGCAGGCCCTGAGCACAGATGGACAAAGCTCTCAGTAGTGACATGGGAGGCAAGAAAAGTGCAGATCTGATGCCACCAGTCCCATGAGTGTGGAAGGCCAAGGCGACCACTCATCATCCTCATGGAGGTGCAAGGACAAGTTATAAGTGAAGCTGCACTTCTGTCTGAATGTCCCCAACAAATGTTTCCTTTGTGCATGGTAAGAAAAATAATCACAAAGATTTTTTTTTATTTTGAACCAAAAAGGAAAAGGAAAGTTACTCTAATAAGAGCTGTGCATTCATTCTTTATAAGAACTTGCATTCTTTTTGTCTTATAAGCTTGTATAAGCTCAGGGGGTGGAGAAACTCTGAGTTATAACCAGGAGACAAAATAGCCATGTGTCTCTTCTTCAGTTTTATTTTAATTTTTTAATTATTTATTTATTTTCATGTGTGCGTGTATAGACACACCAGGGCCTCTTGCCACTGCAAACAAATATCAGACACTTCTATTCTTTGTGTCCACGTCACATGGGTGGCTTGGGAATTGAACCCAGACTGTCAGGCTTTATAAGCATAAGCAAGCACTCTTCTTCAGTTTTTGGAGCCCAGATTTTACTGAGGAGAGCTGGGCAGCACAATAAACTTTGATTGGGCCAAGCTAAGCATGAGACTCAGCTCTGATCAATGGCAAGTGGAGGGAAGCCTGGTTTTAGCAGGAGGAACTTTAGTGCCCCTCACTTTGTGAACACAGCAGTGTAAGGATGACTGGCATTGCACAGCCATCCTGTAGGCTGGAAGGTGGGGGAAGGGATGACACCAGGCCCACCCAACTCCACCTACTAGTCTTAGAGCAAATAATGGTCATTTAAGCCACAAGGAGTCAGGCTCTTGGTTTCTTTCAACCCAAAGCATTCCTAGTGGATACAAGTCATTAATTAAGAGCCACTTTTCAAGATGTGGACCTATACTTAAGTTTTGTCTAGGGGCCTGACAAAGACTGACAAAAGGCAGACACCAGCATTTGCTAAGCAGGCACCATTCAGCTGCTCTGGTCATGGGGTGTGGATGTACCAATGGCCATTCCTAGTCCTATAGAGCAGATCCTTAGAAACACCCTTAGCACTCTAGGGAATAATCCAGGTTACTCTCAGCAATGCAGGATGTCTCCAGAGTAACATCCTTTGCTTTCTCTATCTCTTCTATACTTAACAAATGTAGAATTTTGCCAGGACCTAGCAACAATGGACTTCTCAGCTTCTCTCCTGAGATGTAATTGTTCAAAGGGACGAATGAAAAAAAAAAAAACAAAAAAACAAAGGGACGAATGATAAAGACAACAGTGGTCTCTTGACACAAGCCACGCTGATCTTAAAAGGGCCCTACGCTCAGAGGCCCTGCCTTTCTGTCCTGTCAGCGCCACCTAGTGACTGGAGGCCTGGCCTCTGGTCTTCAGCTCAAGGAGGAGCAAACTTTCAGGATGAGATTTCTAAAAAGATCAGATATAAAAGATCAGTAGAAGTCCAGGGAGGTAGTGTGTGGTTGTACTGTTGGGCTCACCAGGGCTCCTAGTGATTTCTGCCTCACAGAACCTATGAGAACTTGCCGAGCATATGGAGGGTCCTGGTGAATACATGGAAAACGGTGGCTGCTATTGCTATTTTCATAGCTGTCAGAGGTTGGCAGGGCCTTCAAGGTGTGGGAGAGCCTGGAAATACCTTCTGCCACAGAAAGTGTGCTCTGAGGATCTGGGCATCACATGAAGGCAAAGTGACACCACCTATCTGGTGGACCATGTGCAGTTTCTATCAAAATTTAATTTTGGTCTGACAACTTATAGGAATTTGTTCTGCAGATAGTCTCCTGCTAGCACTTCACATAAAGTTGGGACATTCTCTGCTGCTATGAGAGAAGGATCCTTCCCTCTTGCCCCAAGATTCTATGTTCACTAGCAAGGACCTTGGGTCGAAGTGAGACACCTACCATGGCCAGGCCACCTTCTGTAGCCTTCAGAGAAGAAGGTAAAGTTTTGTAACACTCAGGAGGTTAAATGGGGTCTTTAGCAGAGCCCACCCTCATTTCCATAAATAGAGTTGCATCTGGCCTGTGGATCTAATTCGTCCTGTGGACTCCCAACATTTAAAATATATTTAAAATTGGAGTCCTTTTACAGAAAAAAATCTGTATTTTTAACTGGATTTCTGTCAAACTAAGTCTGCATTCATACTGAGACTCTAGGGAGGTGGAGGAGTCTGTCCTTCAGTGGTGGAACTGGCCTTGGTTGTGAGGTCACGCAGCCTTCAGGCTGAGAGCCGTGGCCAAAACAAGTACTGCAGGCATTTCCACATCACAGAACATGTAGGCCCCCTGCACATATACACACTTTATGTCCTTTCCCTATTCCTGGTGATGCTAGAAGGTTCTGAGGCTCATCTCTTTCTGTAGTGTCTTCCAAAGATGAGCCTTAGCCTTTCCCAGAGAGCATTAGGCTTGAAGCACCAGGTCAATGTGCAGCCTAGAGGCAGGTTGGATCAGGACCACTCCTAAGCCTCAAAGCTGTGAACATGGGAAAGAAGAATGAGCATCATGTCACGAGTGGAAGTCGGCCTCACAGCCCTGTAGGATGTTGCCATGGAGAACCACACCTACTCTGGTCTTCCCTGCCATTCCTGAATTCCTAAAACACACGTGGTTTTATCATGTCTACTCATCACAAACAGGACACTGAATATACACCACAAAAACTCCTCCCCAAGCCCACAGAGACTGGAGTGCAGAACTGGGATATGAGCACAGGCCTGGGCTCTGAGCCTGTACCCACATACTAAGTAAGCTTCCTCTTACCTGATTTCAGGACCCACCTCCGGTGTGTGTCCACTAGGACACTTTTAAGTACCTCTTGAAGAGAGTCTGTGCAGGGTATCCACAAGCTTTCAGCACTTTCCTGACCAGGTTAGGAAGTAAAAGTGCTGCCCTAGGAGCTCCAAGCACCCACAGATCCTGCTCTGCCCTTGCCACCTCCCAAGTTTCTCTTTTTGACTTTGCCTAAGAGATCACAGGACACATAACCAAGGTCAATAATCACAAGCTAACAAAGGGCTCTTCCTACTCATGGACTCCCCCTATTCCCTGCAGGACACTGACCAGTTTCTTCAGCAAGTACCAGAGCAGTGTGCAGTGTGGGACATTAGAGAGGGACTCAGAGCATGCTTAATGCCTTCCTGTCCAAGGGACATTTGTCCCAAGTCCAGCAGCCATCTGAGGCCAGTACTCATTACAGGTTGGATGGGGAGGATTGGAATCAGGAACCAGGATGGGTTGAGAGCTGATATTTCTTAAGAAGTGGGCAATAGGCCTTCCCTGAAGAAAGAAGGGAGTGACTCCAACAATTGTGTGGGTGGGCATGAAAGACCTGGAGGCTCCTGATTTCTAAGTGAGGGCATTATGCCCTCCCCCAAATCTGACAGAACAAATACATCTGCTGTTAGTTTGAGGTGTAGAGGACAGGAAGGAGAGCATCTGGGAGGACACTGTGGGTCACCCTGAGTACCTACAGCAGAGACTACACTGGACAGCCAGGGATATTCAGAACTGATCTAGGAATGATACCCTTCTGCCCAGGGGACACATGTCTCAAGTATGTACAGCTGGCCATGTGAAGCCAAAATTCAAGGGAACATGGGAGATACACATTTGGAAGTCTTTAAGGCCACCAGCCTGGATGAGGTCACTGGGAAGTCCAGGTTGGGCAGCAAAGTGGGATGGATACAGTGGGCTGGACAGGACACAGTGAGCAGGCTTTGAGATTCCATTCTAGAACACAGTAGAAAGCAAGACATGGGCAAGCTGCAAGTCTCCACTAGCACTGGAGAGGTGGTTCTGGGGAACTGTGGAGCCCAGAGAACCTAGTTAGGGATCAGAGCAAAAGTTGGAGCCCCAGACTCCAGATCCAGACCCAGTGCCCTGTGTCCAGTCTCAGCCCGATCCCTCTTTTCTCAGATTTGTGGTGGCTGTGAACACAGGAAGGAGTAACTCTGGGTCAGTCACTCATCCTCTTGGGGAGGAGAATACCACACCCCTCCTAGAACTGCATGAGGAAACCCTGGGAGTTAGCATTAGGAAATGCCTCGGCTCAAGCACCATCAGTCCCAGGAGCAACTTCCCCCGGACTCCTTAAGAGTAGACAACAGTGGCCCCAGTGAGGAGGGGGTGATAGGAGAAGGGCCATATCCAAGACGCCTAGAGGACTTCACACCTCCTTCAGAGGGCCCAGTATCTATACATCATCCCTCTCCCCAACCGGACAGCACTGACCTGGGCTTGCCCTCCCAGTTCAAGGCCCCTGTGCATTGATTGAGTGGCTCTTACCAGAGTCAAAGTTGACTGGGCCGAGCTCCTTGTGTCATCCATTGCCATCTCTCTGAGAGGACAAGTGGGAGGTAGTGAGGGAGGTGGAGATGCTCCTGCTGAGAAGGCCACCTGTATCAGGTGAGGGCTGCCTAGCTGAGAATTGCCCAACACAGGCATCCCCGGGCATCTGCACTAATGGGCGTGGTGAGCAGCTGCTGAAATACTCTGGGGCCAGGGCCAAGGCCAGAATGATAGAGGAGGCCCAAGTGGGGTCAGGGTTAACAGAGGCTATGGAGACCGGGCTTTGGGCTAGCCTGCCATGCTCTCTGAACACGGACTGGTATTGCTGTTGAGAAGGTAGGAAGTGGCTGGAGGCAGCCTGTCTACTCCCACCTCTTGGACTTGTGAAGAAAGGGCATCACTAGGCTCCATTGACAGGCAGGAGGGAAAAAACAGGTGAGGGTAGTGAGGACCTGACCACCCGTGAGGACCCAGACCTGCTCTTAGAGCAGTGAGGATCCCTGTGGAGTTCCATCAGTGGAGAGATTGGTTGTGCACAGCATACACTCCAGATTTGTGCCATGGTGCATGGCAGGAAGTCTAAGGCTGCTGTGGAAAGAATACAGCGTGACTGTGAAGGGCACACACAAGCAGGGGTAGGTTCAGATCCTCGGGGCTGTCCTGGCATGTTCTCCCAGTGAAAGATGCCAGTTTAAGTCAGGAGATTTCAACTGTTGATTACAGAAACTCTTTAAGTTAACTTGGAGCCAGCCATGGTGTTACACTCCTTGAGTCTCAGCACTTGGGAAGCAGAGGTAGAAGGATCACCATGAGTTTGAGGCCAACCTGGGAATACAGAGTAAATTCCAGGTCAGACTGGGCTAGAACTAGACCCTACTTCAACCTCCCCCCAAATTGACTTGGACCAAAACAAAAAAACAATAAAGTAGAGGAGGTCATTAGGTTTTATGACTACAAACTTTAGGAATGGGTTTCACTCTGGGCTCATCTATAAGGTGTAGATGTCCCCAGGCCTTTTCTTCAGCTGACCTTGAGGGACCCCAATATACCCTGCACCTGCTGGCACCTCCAAGCCCTGCTAAAATTAGTTGCAGTTGGCAAGTGGGTCAGGGTACAGAGGGTGCCTTGACAGAATGCCAGGTGCTATATCAATTGACCAATGTGGCCACCCCTTAACAGTATTGATCCTTTTCCCAAAATAGAGCCAAGATGGCCTCACCAGACCTCATGTGACAGGTCACCTTTAGCTCTGAGCCCCTTTTGTTATGGGGGCAGGGCTGTTGCCTGATTTTGGAGTGACTAGTCTTCTGAACCAGCTAGTCCAAGGAGCAGCTGCTGAGGGCCTTGCCACTCTCTTGGGCCACGCCACACACAGATGAGAAAACAGATCCTCTAGCTCTGGTCTCTGGCATGTGGGGGTACAGACAAAGGCAGGGCTAGAGGCAAGCCAGCCCGTTTCCTGGATCTCCCGGACTTCTCGTTCACAAGCAACAAACACCCTCCTCTGGATGACACCTTCTTATTCACTGGCACATGTGAGGGCATCAAGGGACCCAGCACTCCCATCCCTCCACACTGGCTAAGCTTCTAGGACCATATTCTAGCAACTCACTGTAGCCCTTCTGTGTCCTCACCCTGTCCTACTTCAGTGCGCAGGGCAGTGATGCTAGTGAGTGAACGCTGTGCTGGAGCAAGGGGAGTGTAGCAGGAAGTCCTTCCTACACTCGAAGTTCTGGTTGGAAAGCTTGTCCAGAGAAGATGGATCAAGAGGAAAAGGTGACTTGGGGACAATGTCTCATGAGGCACAGCCTGGACACACTTAGAGTCTTCAACATTCCCCTGGCTATCTGAAGAAATTGGTTGGACATAGTCCCTGCATAAAACCTCAGAGCAGTGCAACAATGCCTGGGGCATCTCTGTGGACTATGTGCTTCTTTTCTGATGGGAGGAGAGAAGGAAGAGTAGCTTGGAGGGCCCTCTTGTGTCCTAGTCGCTTTCCCGGTACTTTTTTCTACAAAAAGTTGGCTCACAAGCCTGACTTGATTTTCTTTTTCATTTATCTCAAGGGAATAATATGACAGGTACAGAAATGGATATTCAAGATGATTCATTCTAATATCAAAAACAGCTCTCTGGAGACAGAGGTGGGAGGACTGCCATGAGTTTGAGGCCACCCTGAGAATGCATAGTGAATTCCAGGTCAACCTGGGCTAGAGAGAGACCCTACCTCAAAAAACAAAAAACAAAAATAAAATTTTAAAAAAAACCCAAAACAGAATACATCGATATGCTCTACTCATATGAAGTCATTGAAATGTAGAATAAATCTTTTGCCATTGGTATATGTTGTGCTTTAAATATGAATTGTCTCCATTAGGTTCATGTGTTTGAACACGTGGTCCCCAGCTGGTGGCACTGTGTTGGAAGGCTGAGAAACTTTTAGGAAGTGGAGCTTCACTGCTGGAAGCAATTAGTGAGGTTTTATAGCCCAACTCCAGTTCTTACCTGTTCTCTGCTTCCTGGTTGCAGACACAAGGTGACCAGCTGCCCCCTGGCCTTACTACCATGCCTTCCTGCTATCATGGGCTGTATTCCCTCACACACACACACACACACACACACACACACACACACACACACACACACTAAATATATATATATATATATATATATATATATATATATATTTATATATATATATATACTTACGAACAGAAACTCCATCGGAGAGTGAGATCAGTATAGGTTAACTGAGATAAACATTTCTGAATTGGGTAGATTTTATTGTTAGTAGCCTCTTTGTAAATCACTTATAAAGTGCATTTCTCTTTGGGTTCCCAAGATTTTGGTTCCCAGTGCACTTCACCCTGAGTCCCCAGTTCCAGTTAAGGGCTCCCCATCACTGAGTGGGTTACTTGGCCGAATTAAATGCTGTTGATTGTCTCCCCCAGGCTTTGGCGCCTCCATTACACAAGTGTAGAAAGTGTGTTCAGCCTACTCATGGCGGCAGACTGTGTTTCATGCCAGTGGTCTCTGTTTACTCCAGCTGTTGTTGACCAGCTTCCCCTGGCAGCTTATGCAGTGCCTTCCAGCACTGCACTGACTACTGTCTGGGGACTGGTTACCATTCTGGACCTCACAGGGTCTCTCGGTGCTGATAGATGGCTTTCTGTGGTTTCTTCAGCAACATCCCCTCACACTATAAACCAAAATGAACCCTTCCTTCTTTAAGTTGCTCTGTGTCAGGTATTTGATCACAGCAAAGAGAAAAGTAACTAATACAGCATATGAACATGTCTATATGTTCAAAAGTAATGTGGCAGACACCTATCCAATATTCTCCACTGAACTTTGCTTCTGCTCGAGTCCCCATGTTGCATATCTCTAGTGTGGGTAACTCATAGGATATTGGAGAAATCATGGAGTATGACTTTGGGGCCAGGCATAAAAGGCATTGTGGCTCTCTTGCTATTCCACTCTGAGGGAGGCCAGATGACATGTCATGAGGACACTGTTGCGCTCAGCTTTCTAGTTGCTGCGCAGAAAGAACCCAAACAAAAGTGGCTTGTGGAGGAATGGGTTTATTTGGCTTACGGACTCGAGGGGAGACTCCATTCTGGCAGGGAAAACGATGGCATGAGCAGAGGGCTGGACATCACCTCCGCCACAGCACTGCAAACAGCGGCAGGAAGGCGTGCCAAACACTGGCAAGGGGAAGCTGGCTTAGAACCCCATAAGCCCGCCCCCAACAACACAGCTTCATCGAGGTTGTAAAACACATTCATTTGTTTGTGGGGGACACCTGGATCAAACCATGATAGACACCTACACAGAAAGTTGAATGTCCTCACAGCATTGGAGAATCTACTAGGAAAAAGTGGCTGCACTCATCCAGGCACAAACCACTTTGGAAACAGAACTTCCAGCCTCAGTTAGGCCTTCTGATGATGAAGTCCCATCAAACCCTTGACTGAGTCCTCAGGAAAGACAAATCTAAGTTATTTTGTGGAAGCATGGATCTTCTGCTAACCAATAAGTTAAGTGTTAGGAATCAGAACTCATCGGCTGACTCTGTCCAAGCCCCATGACTGTAACTGTTCATCCTGTGGGAACTCAGCCTCCACGTCAGAACAAAATCAGGATCATCCTTTTTCTGACTTTTCCCAAAAAGTTCGTCCCTGATGCTGTTCCTTTTGTTGAGCTCCTTGTCGTCTCATTTGTTCTGGTCTTCCTGGGGATCAATGGTAGTTTCCTGTCTCAGGAATTTGTTCCACCGTTTCTGCCAAGCTTTGTCCCTCTGAGTAACCTTGTAAAAAACTGAACAACTTCTCTAGCTGCTTCAGGGACACCTGTTCCAGGTAACGCTTGTGTCATGGATTATTCTTTAATTGTTCTGCAGCTCTGGTGCAATCTGAAGACGTGGAGAAGTTTCGACCTGGCAAAACCCACCAGGGATTCTTGTCCTTGGTTTCATTCTCATAAATCATGGAGGCAGCAGGTGGCCAGAACCGAACTCCACACTTCTTGGCAGTGAGCATCATTTTCATGTCTACTTCAGGGTAAATCAGAGGAAATCCTCGGAGCTGTGGAGGGAACCCCGGGCAGGAAGGCTGAGCCCGCAAGCACCTAACGGCCAGGAACACTGCAAGTGAGTCCTGAGGGCCGTCCCGAGGCCAGCCCTCCCATGCCCATCTTGATGGTATAAAATGAAGGGGTTTATTTTATTTTTTTGCTTGTCTGTTTCTTCCTACGTATCTTTTTAAAAAGCTTGTTTATTTACACGTGTGTGTGTGTGTGTGTGTATGTGTGTGTGTGTGTGTGTGTGTGTGTCTTGCCACTGCAAATGAACTCCAGACATATAGGCCACTACATCAGCCTTTATGTGAGTGTTGGGGATTTCTCAGTGGTTAAAGGTTCTTGCTTGTAAAGGTTGCCAGCCTAGGTTCATTTCCTATATGTTTCTGTAATGAATATGTATTAATGGAGTAATATTTTTAAATTGAGTTAAAAAAATCACACCCCCAGCAGTTTGGGGACAGGGAGGAGGGAAATCACACACATCACAAGACTTGCTCATACAATGTTTCTAATTATTGACAATAAATATGGAAAAATAACAGAAAGGAGTCTGGGGAGATGACTCTGTGATTAAAAGCACTTGGTAAGAAGCCTGACAACCAGAATTCAGATCCCCAGAACATAAGAGTAGTTGCAATAGTGCAGGTGTGTGCAATCCCAGGATACTTATGACGAGATATGAGGGGGAGCCAGGAAAATCTCAGAAGCTTTTAGGTCAGCTAACCTAGTACATGTGGCAGCAAACAAGAAGAGAGAACCTGTCTTGAGCAAAGTGGAAGGCAAAATACAACACCCTGAGTTGTCCTCTGACCTCCTCATGTCATAGCAAACGTGTCCCCACAAACACATGCATACATAAAAAAAACTAGAAAGGTTGGGTCTTATTACTATTTTTGTGTGCAAAAGTTCCAGGGGGATTGAGAGATGGCTCAGCAGTTAAAAGTGCTTACATGCAAAGTCTCATGTCCTGGGTTTGATTCTCTGGTAATGATGTAGAGCCAGATGCACAATATGACATATGCATTTGGAGTTCGTTTACAATGGCAAGAGACCCTGGTGCACCCATTCCCTCTCGCACTCTATGTCAATCTGATTGCAAATAAATATCTCAAAGTTCCAAGGCCCACAAATTTAGCCAAATTTCTAAATCCCCTAAGCCAGTGAGAAGTAAAGTGGGTTCCAGGAAACCAGGGAGCCTCCCCTTTAGCATGCTCCCTGACTACCCTGAGCCAGCTGGGCACCAGACATTAGCCCACTGATGCAATAGTGTCTGTGGTCAGCAAGTGTTGCAAGTGTTTGCTTACCAGAGTGGACTAGCAACTGGCCGGGCCTCTGTGTAAAGGGGCTGGCTATGGGCCTGGTGAGTGGGAGGGTGTCAGACGGAAGATAGTGGTTTGTGGCCAGTATGCCAGGGGCAGAGAACAAGGGATACATAGGCTAAGAGATAGAAAAGCATGCCAAAATAAATACCACAACTAGTTTGTGGTCAGTGGTTTCCCCTTGCATGATCTTATGTTAGACTCTTAACACACATTACACCTGGTTTGTGTGCTGTGTGGAGGGCTGAGGTCCATGGGGGCTAAGGGATTTATCAGGCATACCAGCTATAAAGAATTTGGTGGGATTAGCCCCCATGTAATTCTGATTCCAGGATTAAGACTACCCTCCTCCTCTTCCTTCTCTGCCTCCCTATTTTCCTTCTCCCCTCCCCCACTTCTTCCAGAGAGGATCTTGCTGTGCTTTGTAAAATGACCTTGAAGTCATGATTCTCTTGCCTCTACCTCCCATATACTGTGATTACCGTTGTGTATCACCAAGCCAAGTAAGACTTTAATCTTAACTAGATGGGCCAAATACACACTAGGTTTTGAAAATAACCCTAGAGTTTGTGATGGTTAATAGCTGGTTGCCAATTTGGTAGGATTTATAATCACCATGAAAACAAAACTCCAGTCTTGTCTTTGAGAGATTTGCAAGCACCTTTAACCACTGGCCATTTACCCAGGCCTTGTGAGGAATTTCTAGATTAGCTAGATGAGGTGGGAGGACCCAGCTAACTGTGGGCACTACTATCCCATGGGCTGGGTTCCCCGGCTCTCTAAAGAAGAGAGAGCTAGCTGAGCAGCAGAGTTCGTCTCTCTCCTTCCTCCTTGCCAGCTTCTTGCTCCTGTCATGATTTCTCCATCATAATCAACTTCCCCTTGAAACTGTAGGCCAAAACTAAACTGTCTTTGCTTAGGCTGCTTCTGGTCTGGCACTTTGTACCTAGGATGAGAAAGTGACTGATACAGAGCTGTTTCCACACTAAGGGTGTCCAGAGGCTTCAGCTTCAGCTGGCAGAGTAGAACCATGGGAGCTACAGAGTCTGCTCGGCTCTGCTTGACTCCACCATTTGCCTCATTACAGATGGGGCTGCTGTTAGGGGCAGAGCTGAAAAGCCAGAACTGTGCAGGAGTGAGTAATGGGGAGCAGTGAGGCAGGGCAACACCCAGATGATGCAGAGACATGAAGTTCCTAGCTAGACTCTAAAGAATGGTTTACTTATTGGCTGTAACCCCTGGGTCAGAGTTGAGGACACAGGCTATCCCAGGCCACTAATCTGTGGCAGCTCTAATGTCAAACATTCACCTGGTTCTCCAGGAAGCCTTCAGACCTTCAGTACTGGATTGGGACTGCTGAGGCATCCATCCACATGGACTGAGTGGTCAATCGTTCCTTGACTCTCAGGCCTGCAGACTGCTACTGTGGGACTGCTGTGAACTAATCCAATAAACCCCCTTATTTACTTCAATTTCATTCTGTTGGGTCTGTTCCTCTAGAGAACTCTAACTAATACAAGGTGCAAAGGCAGTCCAGCTATCACCCACCATTCCTCAGCTCTCTCAATGGTCTTACTGTACTATTCCAAAGGCCGAGTTTTCAACAGAATATTACAAAGTATACAAGGAAATAGGAAAAAAGAATTCAAAAGAAACATCAGTAAGGAATCTCAGACACTAGAACTAGTGATAGACATTAACCAACTGTTTTAATATGCTTAATAAGCTAAAGGAAACATGGACAAAGAAATAGAGGTTATCAGGAGAGTAATATATGGAAAAATAAAAATGATAATAAAAATATTCAAAGGAACCAAATAGCAATTCTAGAGCTTAAAAGTACAATAACTGAAATGAAAACGTCTCTGGAGGGTCATGGAATATTTTAGCAGGCCCAAGAAAGAATTAACAGACTTGAAGATCAGACAATCTGCAGAACAGAAAAAGAAAGTAAAGGAAATGAACCGAACCCGAGGGACCTGTGAGACACACAATGAACTTCAAGCAGGATAGAACTCAAATCATCTACACTGAGACAGATTATAGTCAAATTGTCAAAAGTCAAAGAAGGAATTTTTAAAAAATATCCAGAGTCACGGCCCCCCTCAGTAACAACACACTAGGGCCGGCAGAACCGGGCTGACTCCTAGGCTATCCATGGCCCCTAGCCACAAGGACTGATCCAGACTGCCCACAGAGGAGGATATCCAGCTGATTGGGGATGGGGGAGAGGGGCATTGGGGAACTGGGGATAACAACTCATTGTTTGCCCATTAAATAATGTAACTCATTATGGACAATTAAAAAAATTGTTTTTTTTTAAATTTTTTGATATAGATTCTCACTCTAGCCCAGGCTGACCTGAAATTCACTATGTAGTTTCAGGGTAGCCTCAAACTCATGGTGATCCTCCTACCTCTGCCTCCTGAGTGCTGGGATTAAAGGCATGCCCAGCTTTAAAAACTTTTTGATTGACTATATATGTGTGTGTGTGTATACATGTATATATATTTTGATTATCATCCTCTCTGTCACTCCTTTTTGCCTCACTGCCACATATCCCTTCCACTTAACTTCTTTCTCCCTCCAACCAGTCCCTCTACTATTTTGAAGTTTTTCTTTTGTTCTTGCCTTCATTCATCATTCTGACATGCTGATAAGCCCAATATTGTGCATGTAAAAAACAGCCACTGTGAATGCAATGACCACGGAGTGTCTGTGATTCCAAAGAAGTCCTCTGGCCCTTACGTTCTTGTTTTGATTTTTTCCACCACCTCTTCTGTAATGTTTCCTGAACCTTGGTAGGTGATGTTTAAGTGTCGCTTCTTCTCAGACTTTGATGAGTTTGAGTCTTCTTGGAAGTCACTGCCATCTGCAAGAAGAATCTTCTCTGATCAAAAGTGAGAGCAGGGCTGGAGAGATGGCTCAGTGGCAAAGGCACTTGCCTGCAAAGTTGAAGGACCCACATTTGATTCCCCAGGACCACGTAAAGCCAGATTTACAAGATGGCACGTGTCTAAAGTTTGCTTGCAGTGGCCAGAGGCCATGGAGTATTCTCTCTTTCTCTCTCTCTCTCTTCTCCCCTTCTCAAATAAATAAATAAGTAAATAAACTATTTTATTAAAAAGTGAGAGCAGCACTAATATATGAGCACAAGCATGACTATATAGAGGGTAAATTGATGTATGCACCATGCCCACTGAGCCTCCTGGTGCCTGGGATCTTCTCAGCTTTCAGTTAGGCTTTTGATGAGGTGGTCAGTAGGAGACATGCATTCTCTCAGGCCTCAAATCCAATCAAAGAGCAACTGGTTACCTTCATAGTAGTCATACTACTATTGCAGAGTGAGCTCATCTCTCCTGGCTGGCCAGTAGTATGGTTTTCAGGGTTCACAGCTGATTGGTGAGTTTTTCTTCTCAGCAGCCTTTCAAGAACTATGACAGCTAGCCAGCAGGGATGAGGCTTCCAGTTCAGTACCACTTTGATTCTCAGTGTCTACCACATGATGCAGGTGGTGTATTTACCAATAGGGTCTCACATTCTAGTTTTGTTGTGAATCCAAGAGTACTAGTAATAACCTGTACTGTTTTGGAGGATACTCATGGCCCTCTACCCCCGGCCAACAACTCATGGGAAGGTTTCCCACCCCTGGTGCTGGGATTTTCTTACAAGAATTTATGGTTTATATCTTATTTTACAGGGTCTGGGAAGATGTCTAAGTGGTTAAAGGCACTTGCTTGCAAAATCTGCTAGCCCAGGGCCTGTGTTCAATTCCTAAGTATCCATGTAAAGCCAGATGCACAAAGTGGCAACTGCAATTGGAGTTCGTTTGTAGTGGCAAAAGACCCTAGTGCATCTGTTCTCTTTTTTTCTTTCTCTCCCTCTCTCTCTCATAAATGAAAAAATTTTCATTATCTAACAGAAAAGTATGTTTCCATATGATTTATTCATATTCTTTGGTTTTAGTTATATACACCCACACCCCTTTCTCTCTTTCATTTTCCTCCCCTGACCCTCCTTAGATCTTTCCACCTTTCTGTCCTTCTATTTACATATCTGCTATTCTCTCCCCTGAAGCCCTAGCCCTCCTCCCCTTTCATGACCCCTTTCTAGTTTCTTGGTCTCTAGGACCGACTCTTACTCCATCTTACATACAAATTTAAAAAGTCAATGCTAGTATCAACATATATGAGAATACTTGTGACACCTGCCTTTCTGTATGTGGGTTATCTCATTATAATACTTTCTGGGTCCACCCATTTTGCTGCAAATTTCATAGTTTCATTTTCTTTGCTACTGAATAAAACTCCATTGTGTATATGGATCACATCTTATCCATTGCCATAGGTACCATCTTATCCATACATCAGTTGATGGACATCTAGGTTGATTCCATGGATGAGCAGGTGTCTCTGTTATAGAGTATAGAACTTTTAGGATATAGGCTCAGGACTGGTATATCTGAATCATATGGTTGATCTATTTTGTGTGATTTCCACAGCTTCTGTACCAATTTTACACTCCCACCAACAGTGACTAAGTGTTCCCTTTTCCTCAACCCTCAAAAGCATCAGTTATCATTTGATTTTTAATGATGGCCAATCTGAACACAGTGAGATGGGTCTCAAAGTCATTTTAACTTGAATTTCTTTGATGGGTAAAGATTTTGAGCATTTTATATTTATTGACTATTTCTATTTCTTTGGAGAATTTTTCTGCTCAGCCAAAATAAACCCTTCCTTTCTTAGGTTGCTTTTGTCAGGTTAAAAAATTATTTATTATTTGCAAGGAGAGAGAGAGAGAGAGAGAGAGAGAGAGAGAGAGAGAGAGAGAGAGAGAGAGAGAATATGTATGCCATGGCCTCCAACTGCTGCAAACAAACTTAAGATGCATACACTTCTTTGTGCATCTGGCTCTACTTGGGTACTGGGGAACTGAACCCAGGTCCTTTGCAGGCAAGGGCTTTGATGGCTGAGCCATCTCTCTAGCCCATGTCAGATATTTCATCACAGCAATGAGGCAGGTAACTTCATTTCATCTTGTGGATGGGCCTCAAATCCAATCACAGAACAGTTGTTTTCCCCCATAACAGACATAAAACCATTGCACCGTGTTGTAGTCAGCCACACACTGCTGAAATGAATCTCCAAAAGAGGCACAGTTTATGGGAGGAAAAGATGTACTAAAGCTACAGATCCAGAGGAAGTTCCATAATTAGCCCCCTTTTACAGTGCAACCAGAGAGAGAAACCCATCACCATCACCAGCACCACTTACACTCAAGTAAAACAGGCAGGGGGAAAGAGAGAAGATTTTCTTCCCCTTTAATAGCCTTAGGCAGGATCTTGCAACCCTATTCCAGACTTGTTGGCTTCCTGAGTCTCTGGAATTTCCTTCCTACAGCACCCTCCCAGGAATGGATGTTCATTTCTAGTTTCCCTGAGCTTTTTTACATCCTGCCCCCTACTGAGAGGCTGCCTTCCTGTGAACATCCTCAGAGACTCACTCAAGATAATTTAAAATATCAAGTTGACAACAAAACCTAGCAATCACACTCCAGTTGGTATATTTGGCCTGGATGTCCAGCTATAAAGCTTGCAGGGTCTGCTGCTGGTTAAAACCACTGATGACTTTACCAAAAATTACTGATCCCACAGTAAAGGCTTTCAGTGAGAGTAAATTAAATGAAATCCTAGACAACTCAAATGAATGATTTGTTCAAAAAAAATCAAAGAAAATAAATTTCTCAATTTATGAGAAATAACTATGAACACAGATAGCTGAAACTGATAAAAGATACGGAGAAGATATTTAATAAAGAGATAGAAATACTAAAGAAAGACCCGACTGAAAGGACACAATAAGTCAGATATGAAGCTCCATGGAAATTCTCACCAATAGAATGAATCAAGGAAAGGACAGTACTTACAAGACATTCAAGATACTACAAAACACCGAATCTAATAATCATGGGCATGGAAGAAGAATTTTATTCTAAAGGGATAGGAAACATTTTCAGCAAAATCATAGTGGGAATTTTCTCCAAATAAGGCAAGAGATGCTATTCAGAACACCAAATAGACAAGACCAGAAAGCAATCTCACCTTTCATCCCATAATAATTAAATCTCTAAATATTCAGAACAAATAAAGTATATTGAAGCTGAGAATATAACACAGTGGCACAGTGCTTGCACATCACACACAAAACCCTGAATTCAACCCTTAGTACTTCCTAGTAACACACACACCACAAAGTTTGGGAAGGAAAAAGTATATTGAAAACAGAAAGACAAAAGTATCTTTTTTCACCCAGTAAAGCACCCACCATTGTAAGGACAGTCCAGGGAAGGGTGCTATTCCCTCCCTTCTACCCAATGCATATGTGTACCCACACTTCCTGCTATTGTGAGCCAGTGTGAGGACAGGTTAGGAAAGAACACATATCTTTTCATCTTTGCCCCTCCACCCATCTACCTGACCAAACTGCTGCCTGTTGGGATACACATTATGATAGACAAGTTTGGGACAGACTGCACTCACGCCACCTGCCATTGTGATATGGAAAGGTTGGGGACCTGCTAGAATCCTCTCCCTTCTATCCACTAACCTGTTTTCCATGCCCATACTACCCGTCATTGTGATCCAGACCAGATCTGTGCAAGTCCTCTTCCCTTCAACCTACTTGGGTTCACATAACTGACATTGTAATGGGTCCAGCATTCAAGCTCTGGAACTCAAGAAAATTCATCATATGGATGTACACAAGTTAGGGTTAGGACTTGTGCTGAGGCTCAACATGCAGATGACCTTTAGCACCCAGGGGTCATCAATCTCTTATTTGGGCAGGAACCCAAAAGTAAGTTTCTTTCTGCAGAGCTGCAACCTTATGTACCTCACCCACAAAGCATTGCCAAGTACTTACAAGACAGACCTTTAAGTACCACAAAGCAAAAACCAGTGAGCACAGAGAAACAATAAGCAGGAAGCCAAGTACTAATTTAAAACAGGTGTGCATATGTGAAAAAATAAAATATATTTAATTTAAAAATAAAACAGGTGTGCTAGAAAGTCCTGACCAATATACTATATCCAGATGGGTAAGTCCCAACATTACACAGAAAACCAAGTCAATAGGTCTCACCCAAAAACTATCAATCCTTTAGCTGCGGACCCTCATGAGAGCTATCTAGAGGACACTGAAAACAAAGAGCTCAAAAGAATAATTATAAATATGTCCAAAGAACTCAAAATAATATGGATAAATGCATGAATGAAATCCTAAATGAATTCAAATAAGGCACAAACAGCTAGAAAAAACGAGGAAGATGAACCAGGATATGAAATTTTAAATATTTTCATTTATTTACTTACTTTTTAGAGGAGGTGTGTGTGTACACACAAGTGCACATGTGCACGTGCATGTGCACACACATGGCCTCTTGCCACTGCAAACTTTAGATGTACATACCACTTTGTGCATCTGGCTTTACTAACCAGGGTGTTAAAATGAAACTCAATAAAAAGACAGAAATCCTGAAGAAAAATCAAACTGAAATAAAGCTGGAAATTAAAAATATATATAAAGCAAGTCAAATGAAAAGCCATATGGAGAGCCTCAGCAATAAAATGGATCAAACGGAAGACAAAATATTGAATCAGTGAAACTACTGAGTTAACAAGAAACCTAAGAATGGAACATGAGAGAAATATGTATGACCCTGGAAAGATCAAATGTCTGAATCATGGGCATTACAAGAAAGAACATCAGGCCAATAACAAAGAAAATATTTTAAATACAACTATAGAAGAAATTCCCCAAATCTAGGGAAAGAGAGGCCAATCCAAGTACAGAAGGCACACAGAACACCAAATAGACAGGACTGGAAAAGAAATTCCCCAGGTCATATATTAGTCAAAAACACTAAACACACAGAACAAAGAAAGACTACTGAAAGCTTCCAGAGAAAACTTCTTGCCACATACAAAGGTAGATCCATCAGAGTAACAGACAATTTTTCAATGGGAATGCTAAAATCCAAAAGGGCTTGGGATGATGTGTTTCAAGAAATGAAAGACCCCAGCTGTCAACATAAATGACTATATGCAGCAAAATTATCTCTTTTAATAGAAGAAAGAAAAATGTACCATGACAAAACAGGTTAATGGAATTTATGAGCACTAAGCCAGCCCTACAGAGGATAATGAATGGAATATTTTTGCATTGAAGAGAAGACTAAAAAAACAATGAAATTGGGGTGATATTAAATTTTATTACCTATCAAAAAAAGTCCAGATCAAGTTGGATTCACTGCAGACTTCTATCAGACCTTTTTAGAGGAGTAAAAACCACTGGTTCTCAAATTGTCCCATAAAATAAAAAAGGAGGGAATGCTCCCTAACTCCTGTGAAGCCAGTATTACAGTAATAGCAAAACTAGACAGAGACACAATAAAAAGGAAGCTACAGACCAATATCCCTGGTAAACACAGACATAAAGATTCTCAATAAAATACTTGAAACCAGATTCAAGAACATCAAAAATATCACCCACCTCAATTGCAAACTGGGACAACCAATATGGAAAGCAGTGTGGAGGCTCCTGAATGGGATGGATATAGAATTACCAACAGACCCAGCTATCCCTTTACTGGGCATCTACCCTCAAGATTCTTGCCTCAGCACAGAGACATTTGCTCAACCATGTTTATAGCAGCTCAATTAATAACAGCAAAGAATTGGAATCAACCCAGATGCCCATCACTTGACAAATCAAAGTTGTGGTACATTTACACTATGGAATTCTACTCAGCTGAAAGGAAAAATGACAGTGAAATTTAAAGAAAAGTAGACAAATTGGAACAGATAATATTTAATGAACTCATACAAGAACAGAGAGACAAATGCTGCATGAGTAACCCTCATATGGAGTTCCTAACCAGGTTAAGCTTGAACAATAAGCAAACCTGACAGGTGAAATGAGAGACTCACAAAGGGGATGGAAGGTATTGGTGAGGGAGGGATGAGAGGGTGGGGGGACTTATACACCAATCTAAACCAATAATGAATTGACACCATACAATCTTTATTTTCACACAGTAAGCTCTTGAGGAAGCTGTGGCCGTCACCTGGTAAGAGAGGGCCTGAATAGAGTGGGAGGAAGCCTTATCCCAAGACAAATTGCTCTGGTCTGTAACTCCCTGTCCCAGTCATTGGTTACTTCCCACACTGAGCTATTGATTGAAGAGACCCACAATGTCCCGAAAACAAGATAGGCTTTTGTCAAAGCTCTTGAATACCCACTCCAGGCAAAAGGTAAGACCCTATTGCTGAAGATACCACAGAATGTCATCACACAACACTGAGAAACCCTGCAGGATTCAGAAAGGTAATCAGCTCCCAAATGAGTAGTGCTGGAAGGCTTACATGAGCTGCCAGGCAAAATTGGTCAATGATATTCAGAGAAAGTAGAGGTCACTGATATATAACATGGACCTCTGTTACAAGAATGCCGAGGGCACTGCTACAAGGCAGAGACCAGCAAGCCAAGAAGTGCTCATCTGGGCAATAGTGGCCCTGGATGCTTGCTGATTGGCTAAGAGATCCACTCAGTGGCAAGGAACCCTTAACTGGAAGTGGGATCCATGGCAAACTCTTACGGAAACCAAGAACCGGGACTCCGAGGGGAAACTCCCACTAACCAGAGATCTACAGAGAGGATACTCCCATTAGAATCTTGCCAAATTAATAATGTTTATCTAATTTAACCTATACTGATCTCATTCCCCTCTGGAGGTTCTGTTTGTATTTTTCAGAAGGCAGCAAGAACTGTGGACAACCCAATTCCACCAACAAGACATGGGATGATGGCTGACACCCAGGGAGGAGATGAACCCTTATAGGGCCCAAACGAAACCTTTTGAGGAAGTGGTGAGAGGAGCAAGAGAATTACCTCCACAGAAAGTCAGGTAACCTATGAAACGGTAATGGAGAGACACCAAGGATACCAAACACAGTCCAAACCAGACATTCAGAGACGCTTAAAACCTCAACAGTAAAGAAGACTTAAAATTCACACTGTGACTCAGGGAACTTAGCGGAAGAGGGGCCATAAAAACTGTAAGAGCCATGGTGGGGGAATATCCACAAACATTGCCTCCCTCAACAACAACATACAAAGGGAAAAACTGGCTACTTCTAATACAATTCATAACCCCCTACCCCATGGTCAGGTCCAACAATCCCACTGAGGAGGGCCCCTAGTATGTTGGGGACAGAGAGGAGACAGAAATGGGGATGCCACCACAAGACTTGCTCATACAATGTATGTAATTATTAACAACAAATAAGTTTATAAAAATAATACCCACCTCAATCAAGTAACCTTTATTACAGAGATACAGGGATGGTTCAACATAGATAAATAATGGGTATGATACATCAAATAAACTCAAAAACAAAAACCACTCAATCATCTCTATAGATAAAGAAAGGGCCTTCAGCAAAATCCAACATTCTTTCATGATAAATACATTGGAGAGAGCCGGGTGTGGTGGCGCATGTCTTTAATCCCAGCATTCCTGAGGCAGAGGTAGGAGGATTGCCATGAGTTTGAGGCCAGCTGGAGACTCCATAATGAATTCCAGGTCAGTCAGGGCTAGAGTGAGACCTTACCTCAAAAAAACAACAACAACAAAAAAAAAAATTGGAGAGACCAGGGATGGAGGAAACATAGCTCAATATAATGAAGGCTATATATATATATATCAAATCTAAAGCCAATATCATATTGAATGGAGAAAAACTTGAAGCATTTGCATTAAGATCTGAACAAGAAAAGGCTATTTCCACTTTCCACACTGCTTTTAAAATAATACTTGAAGTCTTATCTCAAGCAATAAGACAAAAAGAAGTAAAAGGGATACAAATTGGAAAGGCAAAAGTCAAACTATCCTTATTTGCAGATCATATGATTCTAAATGTGAGATCCCAAAGATTCCACCAGAAAACTCCTATAGTTTATAAACACTTTCAGCAAAGTGGCTGGATACAAAATCAATACACAAAAATCAGTAGCCTTCTTATATACCAATGACAAACATACTGAGAAAGAAATCAGGGAAATAGTCCTATTTACAATAGCCACAAAAAATAATCATTTTGGAATGTCCCTTGTCAAGGAATTGGAAGAGATTCACTATGAAAACTTTAAAACACTAAAGAAAGAAATTGAGGAAGACTCTAAAAATAGAAAGATCCCACATGCTTGTTGAGTGGAAAAATTACTGTATCTTGAAAATGGCAATTTTACCAAAAGCAAGCTACAGATTCAATGCAATCCCAATCAAAATTCCAGTACCATTCTTCATAGAAATAGAAGAGTGAATCTTAAAATTCCTAGGGAAGCACAAACGAGCTCAGATAGCCATAACTATCTTCAGCAAAAAAGATGCTGCTAAAGGTATCACTATACCTAATTTCAAGTCATATTACAGAGCCACAGTCATAAAAACAGCATGGTGCTGGCACAAAGGTAGGCAGATAGACTAATACCATTTAATCAAGAATCCAGATATGTGTTCATATAACTAAAGCCATCTGATTTTTTATAAAGAGGCAAAAAACACACATTGGAGAAAAGACAGCATTTGCAACAAATGGTGCTGGGAAAATTGGATATCCACACACAGAAGAATAAATCTAGACTCTTATCTGTCACCCGATGCAAAGTCAAGTCCAAATGGTTCAAGGACCTCGATATAAGACTCGAAACCCTGAAACATAAGAGGAGAATGTAGGTAGAAAAACGTGTCAAGATACATGCACAGGGACGGGCCCAGTAGCCCAGGAAATAAGGTAAACAGGCAGCAAGTGGGACCCCATGAAACTAAAAGTCTATTGTACAGCTAAAGAAACTGTTAACCAAGCTACTACAGAATGGAGAAAATCTTTGACAGCTGTGTATCTTTAAAATTTATTTATTTATAAGAGAGAGGGAGGGCAAGTATGGGTTTAACAGTGCATGGGCACTTGGGAATTGAACCTGAGCCACCATACTTTGCAAACAAGCATCTTTAACAGCTGAGCTATTTCTCCAGCATAGCAACTATATATCTGACAGAGGATTAATATCTAGAATATGGAAAGAACTGAAAAAAACCTAAAGGATTAAGAGCCAAAGACTTGGGGCTGGAGAGATTGCTGGGTGGTTAAGGTGCTTGCCTTCAAAACCTAATGACCTGAGTTCAATATCCAAGTACCCACATGTAGCCGGATGCACAAAGTGGCACATGCAACTGAAATCCATTTGCAGTGTCCGGAAGCCCTGACACACCCATTCTCTCTGTCTGTCTCTCTTCTATCTCTCTCTACTTGCAAATAAAAAGAAAAGAAACCAAAAATTCCAATCAAAAATGTGCTATGTAACTGAATCAGGTGTTCTCAAAAGAAGAAATACAAATGGCAAATAATTATTTTTAAATGTTCAATATTGTTAACCACAAGGGAAATGAAAACTGAAACCCCTTTGAGATCCTATCTCACTCTGGTCAGAATGGCTATCATCAAAAAAACCAAATGGGGCTGGGAGACTGCTGAATGGTTAAAGGCATTTGCTGTCCAAGTCTGATGGGCTGAGTTCAACTCCCCAGTACCCACATAAAGCCAGATGCACAAAGTGGTGCAGGTGACTGGAGTTCATTTGCAGTTCAAGAGGCCCTGGCATGCCCATTCTCTCTGTTTCTATCTTTCTCTGTCTCTCTCAAATAGATTAATAAAAAACATTTTCAAAATCACTTAAAATTGAATTATAACAAATGCTGGCAAGGATGCACTGTGAGAGGTCCCTTTGTTTAATGGTGGTGGCACAGTCAATTAGCATAACCACTATGTTGGTCAGTGTGGAGTTTTCTCAAAAAGTTAAAAATACATCTACTATTTTAAAAGAGACGCCTGCTCATACATGCTTATTGCTGCTGTGTTCACAATAGCCAGGAAATTAAAACAACCTAGATATCCATCATGAACGTCTAGAATATTGAATGGATAATGAAGATTGCTAGATATACATAATGATATTTTTATTTACTTCTAAAGAAAAATGAAATCGTAAATTTGCAGGTAAATTGATGGGTCTGGGAAATATTATCCTAAGAAGTAATCCAGGTCTAGACAACTACCACATGGTATGTCTCATGTGAAGATTGTAGCTTTGAATTTTTAGATTTGTATGTAAACTGTAGTAAGAGTTATTAGATGCCAGGAAGGTAGAAAGGAACCCTGAAAGAGGGAAAGTGGTCAAGGCTTAAGGGGGTGGGATAGTAGATATGAAAACAAAGGAGTGAAATGCTAGGGTGAAGAAAGTTTTAAGTGGGGTTGGAGAGAAGAATGGAGGAAACAAAGGGGTGGTGATATAATTAAGCAAAACTAGTATGTGAGAAAGACATGTAGAACCTACTTCTTTATTAGATAATTTAAATATCATTTTAAAAAAGAGTTTAAACAGAAGTATTCTGTGTGGGTAGATCATGGTGGTCCCAGAAGCATAGGTTATTACAGAAAAATCCAAGTGGCAAGTAGTACCTTTCAGGGAGTTTTTGGCCAGGGAGACTTATGAGACTCCCTAAATAATACTGGCCAATACTCCTAATGGTCTACCAGAACTAGGTGGTAAGACCTTATTCCTGAAGACACTACTACTATGGTTGCAGGGCACTGAAAAATCAAGCTAGAACTCCCTGCTGGCTAGCTGTCAAAGTGCTGAAAAGTACTATGCAGCCTGCCAGGGAAGAAAACTCATCAATCATCTTACCCATCAGTGAACCCTGTGAGCTACAAAAACAGTCACTTGGGCATGATGTGCCCACTGGTACAATAGTGACATGACTTATGAGGGTACCCAGCTGCTCTCTGACTAGATTTAAGGCCACTCCAAGGGAGCAAATTCATACCTGGTACTGAAAACCTAGTTAAAAGCCTAGGGTTGAGAAGACCATCAGTTCTAGAAGAGCAGCTACTAGTTCTTTGACTACCTTAACAGACTGTGCTCATCAAATTGCTAAATATTCATGTTTATGTCCATAGATCAGTGTTCTTGGTCAGAGGAAGAGCAGATGACGCTGGTGGGGAGAATCAAATCTCCTCAATGTGCTAAGAAGAAGTGACCATTCATGCTCTGTGCTACATGAGACATCTCTATCATGCCTTCCATGGCTCAAGGAGCATCGCAAAAGTGAGGAGTAGAAAGAATGTAAGAGCCAGAGCATGTGGCGAAGTGCTTTGAGATGCTGTCTTTGAGTAGCTATTGCAGTTGTGACCTCAAAGTGGCTATTGTAACTCCTACAGGACCTTCACAAGATGTGGTCCATCAACATCCCATCATGGATGCTGGAAAGACATGAAAGTGGAAGAGTGTCATTTTTTCCTCTCTGTGGACACTGTGGGTCTCGGTGGAGGATTGTCGTTTGTTTCTCCATGGACGCTGGTCGCAGAGGAGGCAGGGTGGCGGCAGGCAGCTGCAGGTCTGGTCGCCTTGGCCGCTGTGGTCTCTGGCAGAGCAGGGGAGTAAGCAGGGCGGTTCCCTGCTAATCCTCAGAGCTCAGGGGCAGGATGTGAGCCCATGAGAGAAGAGAGAAAAGGGACACAGCCGCCATGGGTGGGACAGGCAGATACTGTTTATTGTATGCGGAGGGGTTATATTTATAGAGAGGAGAAGCCAGGAGAATTTGGTGCAGGGGGAGAACAAGGGGATTAGTTGGGGCAGGGTGGTAACTGGGCACCTCGAAAGATGATAGGTGGGGGCTAGTAACCTGTGAATGCCTAAGTTGCATAAATTGAGGGGCTTCCTTAGCTCTGAGTAGCGGGAAGTACGTGATTCTAGACATGGATTTGATGGTGATGGTTACAGAGAAATTTGTCACCTGGATCTGTCACCTATGGTCAGCACCGCTGGGGTGAGAACGCAGGATTCATTGTGGCTTGCTAGGGAGCCCGGAGGTTTAAGATTAAGGGAGGAGTGTGAGAAACTCCTACCAGATCTCAGTGCAGAGACTACCAGGGCTTCAGTCTGTCTCAACTTCCCTTAACCCTATATCCTCCGTGCCCTTTTAGCAAGGTTCTACAGAAGAGGAAGTTGGAAAGAAGAGGGGGTTCAGTGAAAGGAGGAAGGGGGACAAGAGAATGTGAAGGGAGAGGATTATGATAAAATATATTATATACATGTATGAAAAATCATAAAGATTTTAAGTCCATGCTCAGATATATTCACTAGTGAATTCTACCAAAGAACTATAACAATGTTTCTCAAATCACTCCATAAAATAGGAAGTAAAGGCACAATACTAAATTCCTTTTATAAAGTCAATAGTATCCTTATACCAAAACCATATAGACACAACAAAAAAGAAAATATAGACGAATCTCTGTGATGAATATAGATGCAAAATTTTTCAACAAAGTACTTATAAGCTGAATTAATGATCACATCAAAAAGATCATTCACCATAATAAAGTTAGTTTTATTCCACAAATGCAGAAATGGTGCAATGTGTGCAAATCAGCAAAAGTAACCCATTACATAAACAGACCCAAGAACAGAAGTCACATAATAATCTCAATAGATGCAGAAAAAGCTTTTGACCAAATCCAGTATTCCTTCATAATAAAAGTCCTAAATAAACTGAGGCTAGGGGCCAGGTGTGGTGATGCATGTCTTAATCCCAGCATTTAGGAGGCAGAGGTAGGAGACCACTGTAAATTGAAGGCCAGCTTGGAACTACACAGTAAGTTCCAGATCAGCCTGGGCTAGAGTAAGACCCTACTACCCTACCTCAAAAACAAACAATAAAAAGTGCCAGGCATGGTGGTGCACGCCTTTAATCCCAGCACTCGGGAGGCAGAGGTAGGAGAATCGCTGTGAGTTCGAGGCCAGCCTGAGACTCCCAGTGAATTCCAGGTCAGCCTGAGCTAGAGTGAGACCCTACCTCGAAAAACCAAAGATAAAAAGGGAAGTGTCCATGAATTTGGGGCTGGAGAGATAGCCGAGCAGTTAAGGAGCTTGCCTCCAGTGCCTAAGACCCAGGTTCAATTCCCCAGTATCCACATAAGCCAGACACACAAGGTGGCGCATGTGTCTGAGATCGTTTGCAGTGGCGGGAGGTCCTGGCTGGCTCTCTCTCTCTCTCTCTCTCTCTCTCTCTCTCTCTCTCTCTCTCTCTCTCTGTATAAATAAATAAAATATATATTAAAAAGTGGAATTATATTTTAAAAAACAATAAAAAGCTTCCATACAGCAAAAAAAAAACCACTCCATTTAACTGGATGGCAAGATAACCTACAGAGTTGAAAAAAAATTTGCCAGCTATACATCTGACAGATAATTAATGTCTAGAATGTACAAGAAGAACCTCAAACAACTAAATAATAAGAATTCAAACAACTCAGTCCAGGAAAAGTGATATTGGGCTGGGGAGATGGCTCAGCGTTTCAAGATACTTGCTTGAAAGCCTGCCAGCCTGGTTTAGCCCAGGGTTGATTCCCCAGCACCCATGCACCAGATGCACAACGAGGCACATGTGTCTGGAGTTCGTTTGCGATGGCAGGACTCTTTGTCTGCCTCTTTCTCTCTCAAATAAATACATAAAATTCAAAAAGATGTAGCTCTTAATAAGGAAGGTGGGAATAATTTAGGCAGAAGTACCCTATAGAGGGGTGGGAAAAGCTTAATTCTAAAACTAGAGGCTCTGGCTGATAAATCCAAGTGCTAGAACTGGTTTATGTGCCACAGAGAGCTGCTGTTGAACATGAAACAAGGCAGGCCATTGCCAACGTACTTGGTTACCCACCAGAGCTAAATGGTAAGACCCTATGCTGAAGACACTACTGGTTGTAGTTACAGTGTAGCGAGAGATCAAGCTGGAATTGAGAAGGAAACCCTCGTAGTGCTAGAAAGTGCTACAATACTGCTAAGGGATAATGGTCACCAACAGTGTGAACAAGCAGGGTATCCTGCAAGCTACAAAATCAACCAGCCAGGAAACATGTACATACCTGTACAATAGCGGCACAGTGGCAGTGGGGAAAGCTGTTCTCTGACAGAGGTGAGGACCATTTAGTGGGAGGGAATTCATATTTGGTACTGAGAACCAAGTCAGAAGCATAGACCATAGAGGGAAGTTTCCACTGTTCTTTGGCTAACTGGAGAGGTTATGCTCATCAAAAGTCTTCTAAATGTGTGTGCTTATCCCCTTTGATTCATGTTGCTCTCACTCTTGGTTGGAGAACCTGTTTTCTTATAGACGACAGTGAGTACCAGGGAGAACCAAGGTCCATCAATATGATAAGAAAAAGAGCCCACTGGCTACCAAGAGACTAGTCATGTCCATCACATCTGCCAGGCCCAGGAGACACTACAGAGGAAGTAGCAGTAGTGCTGCTCTCACTGCTAGCTTGACAACCTCCTCCAGGAAGATGGTGGTAGACATGGAGGAGACTTAAAACTCATCAGAACAGAAATTTAGAGGACAGAGAGATCAACGCTAAAGGAGGCTCAGGGGACATTGCAGAAGAGAGGGTAGGAAGATTGCAAGAGGGTGAGAAAGTATGTCCTGAGGCATTGTCGCCTCCAGCCCTCACCCCCCCAGGCTGACTGGTGCATTCATGACCCCACAGCAGATATTCCTATGAAAGAAGACTTTCAGTGGAAATGGGGGAGGAGGATATTCCTGTGGGAAAATTACCAATATGCAATATGTTCATATCTTAATGTTTGCAGTGAAATTATTTTAGAAGTATAAAAGTGGGCAAAAGAACTGCATAGAGAGTTTTTTAAAAAAGAAATACAAATATTCTGCATGTTTTAGTCATCAGGGAAATGCAGAGTAAAACTAATTTGAGATTCTGTCTCACTCCTGTTAAAATGGCCATAATCAAGAAATCAAATGACAATAAACGCTGGCAAAGGTGTGGGGAAAGAGGAATTTAAACTGATACATCCATTGTGGAAATTAGTGTGGAGATTCCTGGGATAGCTAAAAATAGATTTACCATATGATCCAGTTATATTGCTCCTTGGCATATACCTTAAGAACTCTTAGATATTACTACACAGATACTTGTTCATCTATGTTTATTTATACTCTAGTCACAATAGGAAGGGGCCATGAAGGAGAGAGGAGAGGGCTTACAGGGAGGATATGAGTAGAAATGTAAGTTAAAGAGCAGAATACAGGGGGTAAAATGGTCTAGGGTGGGGGGGGCATGGAGGAGAGAAGGAAGTTGCAGGAATTTTAATCAAAATAAAAGATGTTATGAATAAACCATATGCAAGCCTACTTCCTTGATAGCTAATTAATATATAAGTTAAAAACAAAAGAATTTGGGCAGAAGTACCCTGTGGGGTGGGTGGGTGATGCTGTGCCCAGAAGCCATAGATTATTACAAAAAAATTTCAGTACCTGGAGTGGGATACCTTCCAGCGAGTTGTTGGTCAAGTAGGTCCCCGATGCCCCCACAACATTACAGGTGATTGCAAGGCTCTTTGTTGCCCACCAGAACTAGATGGTAAAATCCTATTGCTAAAGACTCCACATGCTTGAGCTGTAGTTCGATGAGAAGTCAAGCTGGAGCTGAACTGGAAACCTCCTCTCTGTTGACTAGCTATTGGAAAAGACTATGTTAAAGGAGAAAAGTCATCAGTGGTCCTAATCAGCAGTGGACCCTAAAAGCTTTATAACCGAATAGCCAGGCAAAATGAACCAACTGGTGTATGTTAGGCAGAAAACCAACTGCTTGTTTGTTGGACTTAAGGTCCACTTCATACGAGGAAATTCATGCCTGCTACTGAAAATCTAATCAAAAGCCTGTGGCTGGGGAGGTCATAAGCCCTAGGGGGAAAACCACATCTGCCTAAATGAATCTATTACACCCACAAAACTGCCCTCTAAATATTTATGTTGATGCCCATATAAATAATGCTACTCTCATGTTTAGTTAGGGAAGTTTCTCATTTCAGATGGTGGTGACCACTGGGGAGATCAAAACTCACTAAAATGTTGGGTGAGGTGGCACATACCTTTAATCCCAGCACTCCTGAAGCAGAGGTAGGAGGATCACCATGGGTTTGAGGACAGCTTGGGACTACAGAGTGGGTTGCAGTCAGCCTAGGCTAGAGTAAGACCCTAACTTGAAAACAAACAAACAAAACAAATCAAAAACTCACCAAGGTGCTAAGAAGAAATGACAGTGGAGTGCTCAACACTGAATGAGACATTTCTATCACACCCTCCAAGGCTCAGGGACGATTGCAGAAGAGGTGGCAGAAAGAATGTAAGAGCAAAAGGAAGGGAAGTGGGGCTTTACAATACCATCTCCCAGACACAAAGTGATGATGGTATTCATGACCTCACATAGACTTACCTACATAAGACCTGCATAATAGGAGAGGGGAGAGTAATGACATTGAAATTAAAGAGAGTAGTCAGAAAGAAGAAGGGATTCAATGGAGGGGGGATTTGGGAGGGGCAAGGGAAGGTGGTGGGAGGGATTTTGATCATGGTAAAGATATTACACCATATGTATGGAGGTTGTCAATAAAAAAGTTAAAAGACAAGAAAAAACAAATAGCAAGCAAATAAAAAACTGACTGGGCATTGTGACACATGCCTTTAATCCCAGCACTCCGGAGGCAGAGGTAGGAGGATCGCCATGAGTTTGATGCCACCCTGAGACTACACAGTGAATTCCAGGTCATCCTGGGCTAGAGGGAGACCCTACCTCGGAAAAAAAAGATGAAGAAAGAAAGAAAGAAAGGAAGGAAGGAAGGAAGGAAGGAAGGAAGGAAGGAAGGAAGGAAGGAAGGAAGGAAGGAAGGAAGGAAGGAAGGAAGGAAGGAAGGAAGGAAGGAAGGAAGGAAGGAAGGAAGGAAGGAAGAAAGAAAGGAAGGAAGGAAGGAAGGAAGGAAGGAAGGAAGGAAGGAAGGAAGGAAGGAAGGAAGGAAGGAAGGAAGGAAGGAAGGAAGAAACAAGTCAATAAATAAATTAGCTAAGGAATAGAAAAGAGAGTTCTCAAAAGAAGAAATACAAATATCCAGTAAATATTTTGAAAAAGTGTTCAATATCCTCAGCCACCAAGAAAATGCAAATTAAAACTACTTTGTAAGTCTCTTACCCCAGTCAGATCGGCTACCATCAGGACAACAAATGCTGGCAAGGATGTAGGGCAAGAGCAACCCTGTGCACTGTTGTTAGAAGTGTAAATGGTGTGTGTAGCCACTAGGTTTCTCAATCAGCTAAAAATAGAATTACCATATGACTTAGCTATACTATGCCTAGGCATATACTCAAAGGACTCAGTATCCTACAACAGATATATGTACACATCCAAGTTCACTGCTGCTCTATTAACAACAGCAAGGAAATATCAGTCTAGATGTCTATCAACTGGTGAATGGATAATAAACATGTGGTACATATACACAATGGAAGTTTACAAACAGATAAATGAAGCCAAAATTTTTTAGGAAAATATAGATCCTATCTTCCAATTCACATATGTATGGTTTTATGTGGGAGTGAGTGTGCACAGAGGTCAGGAAACTAGAAAGGGGAACAGAAGTGAAGAAAAACGCTTGAAGAGAAAGGAGGAGCGCAGCAGAGCACACGAGGTCTGCACATGGAGGGGATACTATCAGCGGGAAATGTGGGTGGAGCGGGTTGAGGGAAGGGTCAACAAAAACCAAGTATGTACGAAAAAGCCATAAGAAAGCCTGCTACTTTATAAGTAGAAAACAAAAATTTTAAAAGTTATAATGTAGGTACTCAGAGTGGATAAGGTCCTTCCCAGAAGTCATAAGGTTATTACATGAAAATCCCAGTGCCAGGGTTAGTAGGTACCTCCCTAGGAGGACACCAAGGACCTAAAAAAAATATTTGCAGAGTTTTCCCACTGCTGTTGGTTGCCCACTAGGGCTAGATAATAAAAGCCTAGTGCTGAAGACACCGCATGCTTGGGGTGCAGGCCATAAAGTAACCAAGGTGTACCTGACTTGTCTCTGCTGGTTGCTTCTGGGGAAATTGTCATCAACAGCTCTACTCAGCTGTGGCTGTGCCACATTACTGATGTGCCCAGGCAAGATATGCTCCCTGGTGCAATAAAGGAATGGCTGCTATGAGGGAAAGAACTTTTCTGATTGGATTGGACTCCAATTCATTCATGCCTGGTACTGTAAACCTAGCCAAAATCCTGTACCTGGCGAGGCCATAGGTTTTAGTGGGGAAGGTATGGTTGTTTCACTCAGCAGACATAATGCTGACAGCACTGGTTAGAGAAACTCGTTTTTATAGAACGCAACAGTTGGCTGCAGACTCATAACTGCTCAAGTGCTGAGTGACTGACTATGGAGTGCTCAGCCATAAACAGGACAACTGTAAGGCTCAAAGAACATTAAGGAAGAGGGGAGGAAAAGAATGTAAGGTCTGGGGCTGGAGAGATGGCTCAGCGGTTAGGACACTTACATGCAAAGCCTAATGAACTGAGTTCGATTCCCTAGTACCCATGTAAAGCCAGATGCACAAAGTAGCACATGCATCGAGTTCATTTGCAGTGGCTAGAGGCCCTAGCACTCCCATTCTCTCTCTCCTCTCTGTCCCTCTTTGCTTGTAAATAAAATAAATAAAAATTATTTTTAAAGGAATGTAAAATCTGGAGGAGGGAATCAAGTGTTGTGGCACGTGACAGGGCCACAAGACAGGCATGGCTGCTGAACTCGTAGAGTCTCACCAACTGTAATTACTTGCACAACATCTGCACGAAATTGGGCCCATGCTCCTGTAAATAATACTCACTCAAAATCACATAAAAACCTTAATAAAACATAATGGGTCACAAACATATATGCACACAAAAACATTCAGGTAGAATTAGGGTTAGTTGGGAAAACGAAGGGGTCAGCAGGAGTGAGAGTGGATCAAGTGTAGGTAATGGGGTGAATATGATAAAAATACACTATATACATATATGAAAGTGTCATAATGAAACCCATTCTTGTGTATAACCAACATGTAGTAATGAAGCCACTCCATCATAGAGGAGGGACTCAAAAGAGCTTGCCCCTCTCTGAGAACTTATCTGCAGGGAGAGGCTCATGAGACTCCCAGCTAGTTATATTTAAAAATTATTAAAATGGCAAATGTAAAGATATACATTTCATCACAATAGAAAATGGTTAAAATGGGGCTGGGGAGATGGCTCAGCTGTTAAGGTATTTGCCTGCAAAACCTAATAACCTGAGTTTGATTCCCCAGTCCCCACATAAAGCAGATATACAAAGTGGCTCTGCATCTGGAATTTGTTTGCAGTGGCTGGAGGCCATGGGACACCTGTTCTCTCTCTCTTTCTCTGCTAGCAAATAAATAAAGAAAATTAAAAAGAACAGCTGTAAGGTTTCTATATAACAGGGTACAATAAATGAGGAAAGGAGATCAGATTACCTTAAAAAAGAGAGAGATAAAAGATGGATCAAAGACCTTAATATCAGACCTCAAACTGTGAAATTGCTAGAGGAAAATGTAGGGGAAACACTTCAACATATTGGCATAGGCAATGATGTTCTGAATATAACCCCAGAGTGAAAATGACTGACAAGCTGTTCTAGTTTCATAGTACAACCAGGATTTTTTAAGCTTCTTTAAATGGAATGGTCACTCAATCATACTTCTAAAAAATAATAAAGTACCTTGGAATAAACCTAACCAAGGATGTAAAGGATTTCTATGATTAAAACTTTTAAACACTCAAGAGAGAAATTGCAGAAGACCCTAGAAAATCAAAGACATCCCAGATTCTTGGTTGGGAAGAAACAATATTGTGAAAATGTCAATCTTACAAAAAGCAATCTACACATTTAATTCATTCCCCATCAAAATTCCAATGGCACTTTTTTTTAACCAAAAATAGAAAAAATAATCCTAAAATTCATTTGGAAACACAAAAAACCTCAAATAGCCGAAACAATTCTAAGCAACAAAAAAATAAGGCTGTCGGGGCTGGAGAGCTGGCTCAGCAGTTGAGGCACTTGCCTGTAATGCCTGATGACCAGGGTTTGATTCCCCAGAAACAACACAGAGCCAGATGCACAAAGTGGCCCTGGCATATCCATTCCCCCTGAAAATAATAAATAAAATGTTAAAAATTAAGGTTGGCAGTATCACCACATTTGATCTTAAGATATATTACAGAGCCATAGTAACAAAAACAGCATGGCACTGGCAGAAAAACAGACA
>PVHP010016125.1:0-36380 GCA_004024765.1 Zapus hudsonius | reverse complement strand
AGGGATCCAGGTCGTGGACATAAGCTGCAGTCACACTCTGAGCCGCAGATACCTCCCAGCACACGATTCTCACCAGTGGAAGCTTCCATCGAGGACCGTGCTCGCCAGAGGCAGATGCAGCGAGAGAGCTGGGGCCCATCTAACCCTACCAACCGACAGTAGGCCGATAGCTGAGATTCTGGCAAGAGAGGACCCACCATAGTCATATCGTGGAGGATCCAAATGGAACCCCGCAGAGAATGACGGGATGAACAAGGGGCCCACAGCCACAGCCATTAAATCAACACAGGATAAGCCAGTGAGACAGAAACCAATGATTTCAACACAAAGACCTCTAAGCTCACAACCTTAAAGCAGCTTTAATACTCATCCACCACGACTCAGGGAACTATGCGGAAGAGGGGCGGAAAGATTTTAAGAGCCGTGGTGGGGGAGATTATCCAGCGGCATGGCCAGGAGAACCTGGCTGAATACTAGGCTATCCATGGTCCCCTGTCACAAGGACTGATCCAGACGACCCATGGAGGAGGTTATTCAGTGGAGGGGGGAGGGGAGGGCAGTGGGGAATTGGGGATAACAACTCATTGTTTGCCCACTAAATGTTGTAACTCATTATGGACAATAAAGTAAAAAAAAATATATTAGCAGATGCCCTTGGATATTTAGTAATAAGCAAATTTATTCATTATTATTTATAATGACTATTTTGAAAACAGCTGTTCTTCAGTAGGGACATGGCTGTATCATTTTACATATATACAAATCAGAGAACATATATTATACAGCTACTAAATTTATTGCAGGAAATACTAATACATTTAACAATAAGAAGCACAATAACATGGAGCTTTACTGCGTGTGTGTATGGCATATGTGATATGGTCCTATTTTAATGAGGAACAAATTTTAATTGACATAGAAATATTCTGTGGAGGAAGTGTCTATGGTGTGTATTGGTTACTTTATTCATTGCTATGAAAAACACATGACAGAAACAACTTAAAGAAGGAAAGGTCTGTTTTAGCACATGGTTTGAGGCGATACAAGCCATCCTGGGGAAGAAGGTACGGGCGGTGAGAGTAGCACTTGCTGTGGAAATTGAGGCATTTGGTCACATTGCATCCTCAGTCAGAAACCTGAGGGATGAATGCTAGGACTCAGCATGCTTTCTCCTTTTTCTCTTTTCATCCATCCTGGGACCCCAGCCCATGAGATGGTGCCCCCCACATTCAGGTGGGATTCTCACTCCTCAAAATACTCTCACAGACATACCCAGAGGTGTGTCTCCCGAGTGACTCTAAGTTCCATCCAGCTGACAAACAAGATTGACCATCACATGGTATGATTACTATTGTCACCACGTGGTTAGTGCTGCCTGATGAGTGGTTCTCCCACTCTATGATAGGACCATGTCTGCGATAGTTAATATTGCCAACTTGACAGGCTCTAGACTCATCTAGGAAACAAACCTCTGAGAGGGAGTTTCTAGAGTAGGTCAATTGAAGTAGAAAGACCCACCCTAAATGTGGGCAGCACCATTCAATGGGCTGGCGTCCTGGACTAAATAAGGAGAAAGGAAGCAAATCACCAGCATCCATTGCTCTCTGCTTCTTGACTGTGGATACAATGTGACCAGCTTTCTTACACTCCTGCTGCCATGATGGACTTAACCCCAAACTGTGAGCCAAATAAATAAATAAATAAACCTTCTCCAGTTGCTGGGACAAAACAAGTGACCAGAGTAGCTGATGAAAGGAAAGAGTTTACTTCAACTTATGTTTTCAAGGGGACGTTTCATCGTGGCAGGGAAAACATGGATGAGCAGACAGCCAAGCATCACATCAGCAGGCAGGAAGGAGAGAGCAAGAGCTCCTGAACACCCAGTGAGCTAGGCTAATAAACTTCAAGGAATGACCCAAGCAACACATCTCCTCCAGCAAGGCTCCACCTCCCAAAGTCTCCACCAGTTGAGGATTAAGTGTGCAGCTCAATCACAAATACATGAGGCTATGGGGGACATTTAGCATCCTAACCACCATGCTTTCCTTCCTGCTTTAAGTTGCTTTCCTAAGATATTTTGTAACTAGAACAATGTCCATGCCTTTGGAGAAACATTATAGACAGTTTTACAAAGCATCTTGTTGGACCTTCAGTAAAGTCATGGTCATCTCTATCCCAAGCCAGAATTCTGGCAAGAACAGTGTTTCTGCAGATTTCCCATGATGCTCTTGGTCCTTATGGAAATGGAGCCATTGGTCACATCCTGCCAAATTAAGAATGGGAGGGGTTTTAATAGACACTGACCTCTACTCCAGCGAAGTTTTGGGGACATAGTGTGACAGGGTTGTGCCAGAGCTTTGTATCCTCAGCCTGATAGCCTGAATTCCTGGCAGACAGGCTGTCTTATTCTTAGGGCTGAGAGTGCTTAAAATGCAGAAAGCATACTCCTTGGGTCTTTCTTTAGTCAAAGAACAGAGAGTCTTAGCCTAGCAATTCTCAAACTCTCCAAAAAGCATCAACAATGTGGCAGAAAAAGCTTGGTGGGGCCCATGGGGAAACTTGTCATCTCCCCAGCAAGTATGACCATTTGTTGGAAGATAATGTCTCTAACCAAAAGGGAACAAGTTGGGAAAGTAGCCTGGTAATGACACAGGTCTGCAAGCTTCAGGTGACATGGTCTCTTCTGAGCCCTGCAGGCTTGTTACCTTAGTAAGCACTCCGTATGTGTTTGCTCATAGTATATTTATTATCTGTGTCTATGAAGATGCTGGTTTGCCCAGCAGGGAAATATTCTATAAAATTATCCAAAGCACTTTGGCTCCTCGTAGGAGAAAGGCCTACAACCTCTGTAAAATGGTTGGTGTGGAGAGGAGAGAGGAGAGAGCTAGACTTTTTGGAGAGTTTGAGAATTGCTAGGCTAAGACTCTCTGTCCTTTGACACACATGTTAGTTCCTACACAATTATCCTGTTCAAAACACCAGTAGTTTAGGAAACCCCCACTCAATAACTTGGCGATCTCAGCGTGGTCAGGTGTCTTAGGATAGAGCTGTCTTCTCATGAGCAAGCTCCTGAGAAAACCAGGCTGAATGCATCCCTTTCCATGTACAAAAAGGCCCATAGCTGGGTGTAATCCCTGCACTCGGGAGTCAGAGGTAGGATTGCTAGGAGTTCAAGGCCAGCCTGAGACTACATCATGAATTCCAAGTTGGCCTGGGCTAGATAGAATGAGACCTTATCACGAAAAATAAAAAAGAAAAGAAAAAAGACCCATAGCATCTCTTCTGTGTACTGTATTGGTCAAAGCAGTCACAAGCCTGTCTAGACATGAGGGGAAAGAGAAATGGATTCCACTTCTTAATGGGAAGAGTCTCAGAGAATTTGGGATCACTTTTTAAATACTACATAAGATACTTGGGCCAACCTGGGGGAAAGCAGACAGGGCAGCAGGACCCCTGGGGCTATTGTCTGTCACCACCTCATCCTGCTGGCCACTGGCTATGCTGATGCTGAGTCTCTGGACCAGCTCAGAAGAGCAGCTCCTGTCACCGGCTCTGAAGCCTTGTCAACAACCCCTTCTACCCTAACCCTTCATCAAAGCACTGCTGGGGTTTCCCTGAGCCAGTAGGAAACTGAGACCAGGGTGTTCTCATTTGACTATCCTTCCATTTCATCTCTCGTCTCTCTAATTAAGCTCAATCCATTCTGATACCCTACATATATGGACACACACACACACACACACACACACACACACACATTTATAACCTCACCTGCCTCGGAGTCCCTGCCCCCTTCATGCCCCAAGTCTTTTCATTATTGATATGGGCAGAGAAGTGTACCATTAGTGATTTAATCTCCACGAGACATTTCTCCCTAATTGCTAGTCACAGATGCTAATTAGCAACTGTTAATTCCTGATCATTAACAACCTAATACTTAGAGGTAATGGCACCGGTAATCATTCTAAAGAGCTCAAAGCTGCCATGCTTCTGGGCCTCATTTTCCAAAGGATGACACTGCATTTTGTAATCTCCAGCCCAGGAGTAAGCTAGTCCCCTTCATTTTCATTGATGAGGGAGGTGGGTGGAGAACGGATGCCTCTAATCTTTCATTTAGGGTTCTTCTCTGGCCATCAAAATAGTTCATGCCCTGTTTTATATTTTATTTATTCTTTATTTGAAAGAAAGACAAAAGGAGGCCAAGAGAGAGAATGAGTATAGGTGTGCCAGGGTTTCCTGACAATGCAAATGAACTCCAGATACATGCACCACTTTGTGCATCTGACTTTACATGGGTACTGGAGAATTGAACCCAGGCTGTTAGTCTTTGCAAACAAGTACTTTTAACCACTGAGCCATCTCTCCAGCCCCCAATCCATGTTCTTTGAGAAGCTTTGTGGAACACATAAAACTATAAATAACTTGAAATATATGTAGCCTTATTACCTGGAAGAGGCGCCTGTCAACATTTTGGCTTGTTTCTTCCCAATCTATGAAGTCTTTACATCGTCAAGCTTACATTACATGGGTAGGTTTGCAGACAGCATTCTTACCTGAACATTACAAAGTAGCTCAAGTTACACAGACATTTCTGTCTCACCATTATAGAGGGAAGTCATGCGGGGAGCAGAAGAGGAATGAGATCCATGGGACACATATGTAAGCATGCAAATGCAGGAACTTGAACAAGTTCCCTTTATTATGTGGGGATTAGGAACACCTCCCTGACCAGAACATCTCCAGGGGCCTCCTAAAGACATGGGTGGGAAAATGTATATACAACATGTGCCCCCATTAAATGGGAAAAAAAGACCAACTGCCCCAAACTCATGTTAACAATGGTGTTTTCAGGAAGGGAAAGTAGCTGTGATTTTTATTTTCTGTCTTTCAATTTCTGGCACAGGACAAAGGAAAAACAAATCACTGGTTCCAAACTAGGCATGGTGGTGGCTCACACCAATAATCCCAGCACCTGGGAACTTGAGGTAGGAGGAGCAGCATGAGTTTGAGGCCAGCCTGGGATATAGAATGAGTTGCAGGTCAGCCTGGGCTAGAGTGAGACCTTACCTCAATAAAAAGGACAATGGATTTAGTGTTCAGAATATGTGCATTTGGTACTCTTGTTCCTCCAAGTCAAAGTCTGGTCTACCCTCTGGAGCCTGGCTGTTTTATATGTGGGCTGAGGGAAATATTAGTCCTGCCACCCAGCAAGATGGTGTTCAGAATCAGAAATCTTAAGTCATAGTGCCCGCTGTGAAAATGACAACAGAAACTATACCCTATGACACCTTGTAGGAAGTCCCAAAACATTCTCTAGTTTAGTTCTTCTGTAACACTTGGCCACTTAGAAAGTTTTCTAAAGAGCTGTGTCATACATTTCTAGATTATTAGACGTGTCTCCTTGAACTCATTCGTTTCTTCAGTAGGAAACCATATAGTCTAGGCATAGACTTTCGATTTAGAGCTGCTTTAAATCTAGTCTGTCGTCCACATATGATGCTTATATGTTGCTTACCACCTCTGAACCAGTTCCTTGTCCATGAAATGGGGCTGATAGTAAGCACTCATGAGGTTATGCTGACGTCTTAGTGTGATGCTGTATGTTAAAGGCTTTACACATTGCATGATGGCCAATAATGAGATGTATTTATAAATAAACATGATGGGGGATGGGGAGTTGGTTCAGTGGGTAAAGTGATTGCCACACAACCATAACAACCTGAATTCGGAACCCCAGCACCCACATAAAAACCGAGCATGACAGCATATGTCCATCACCCCAGGGCTAGAGACAGGAGGATGCCTGGTGTTTGCTGGCTCATTAGTCTAGCCAAATCAGTGAGTTCTAGGTTCAGCAAGAGACCCTGTCTCAAAAAATAAAATGGAGGGCTAAAGAGATGGCTTAGTAGTAATAGTGTTTGCCTGCAAAGCAGAAAGACCCGAGTTCAATTCTGAAGGCCCATGTAAAGCCAGATGCACAAGGTGGCACATGCATCTGGAATTCGTTTGCAGTGGTTTGAGGCCCTGGCGTGCCCATTCTCTCTCTCTCTCTCTCTCTCTCTCTCTCTCTCTCTCTCTCTCTCTCTCTCTCTCTCTCTCTCTTCCTGTGCTTCTCTCTCTCCTCTCTTTCTCTCTCTGTCTCAAATAAATAAAATATTAAAATAAACACCAGACATGGTGGTGCAGGCCTTTAATCCCAGCACTAGGGAGGCAGAGGTAGGAAGATCACCATGAGTTTAAAGCCAACCTGAGACTACATAGTGAATTCCAAGTCAGCCTGGGCTAGAGCCAGACCCTACCTCAAAAAACCTAAATAAATAATTTAATTAAAATAAAAGAAGAGAAGAGAAAATGGAAAACAGTTGAGGGAGACACTCAATGTTGACCTTTGTACATATGCACACATGTGCACTCATACACATGTGTGCCACACATACAGATATGTGTTCATGCAGACCGCATACACATGCAAAGATTAATTAATTAATTAAAATATCTAAACAATAAATCAAATAAACATGAAGGCTGTCGTAGTCAGCTACACGCCACTGGGATGAATCTCCAAACCAGGGACAATTTTGGGGAGGAAAGAATTTATTGAAGTAACAGACCCAGGGGAGTTAAGGAGAAAGGCTGGCCCCCTTTCACAGATCCAAGCAGAGACAGAGACAGAAGCCCACCACCAGCACCTCAAGCAAGCACACTGTAACCCTGTAATTCACAAAATGTAGAAATGCCAGACCGGGTTTCAGCTTTTCTTTTGCATATCTATCCCTAGTATTTTGCATCCAATTTAGAAAGGGCCAGTCCCCAGGAGGCTAGGCCAAAGTGACACTTCCTCTAGCCAGAAGCCTGAAGACAATTAAGAATTTAATAAAGACAATTATAATAAATTCTATTGGGGGACATTATTCAAACTACCACAAAGGCATAAATATAAATTTGCAATGCATAAGATTCTTTCATTCACTTTTTTCACCCCTTGTGCAGTGCCATCAATCTATCATAGATTCTGGACAGGGATAAGACTCTCGGGGTTCCCCTAAACACACTCCAGACTTTAGGGTCTGCTCTTACAGAGCTCAGCAGGCAAGGTCACCTCCGGCCTCTTCTCTTACATCTTGTTCTTGTAGATCAGATCTAATCTCCTCTGCACTTTCATCGCTCCTCATCTCCAAGACCTGACTCTCTCTCTCTCTCTCTCTCTCTCTCTCTCTCTCTCTCTCATCTCCGCCAAGCTTAACATTAAGATTGGCTGCTCAGCTTCCAACCCGGCAACAGCTGTCGAATTTCAGGAGCTCTGATCTGTCTGCTCTGTAAGAAGCAGGGGTTTTAGTCCATTGTTCCTGAATAGTAATGCCTAACACCAGGATCCAGCTTTAGCTATTTCAGAGTGCAGGCCTATCTGCATTGGAGTTGATCCCTCCACCAATTCTCCAGCGCTGGTAAAGCCGGTCTCCTATTTCCTCATGGGGGAAGGCATCATTCCCAAAGTGGGTTTCATAGAACATGGTGCCAATTTGTGATCCAGTAAGTTTGGAAATGTTTGTTATAAGCTAAATTAAGCAAGATTTTCAGTCTTCCATATAGCATGCAACATGGTTCTTCAAATGTAAGATGCAGTGCCTCCCAAAGCCACTTTTTTTTCCAGATTATTACACAAAACTATTGCTTGACCTCCCATCCTATTGTGTACAGAAGGACTTGGTATTTCATTTTTCTATTCCTTGTCAAAGGCAAGTTGTGGAATGTTAAACGCCTACACCCTCCTTCCTGGTAGACATGCTACCTTTGAAGATTTGGAAGTATGTTCATACATACCTCCAGAGAGCCAGTGTGTGGTTCATTCTGTAGACCCATCAGCTTTCCGATGGCCAGCTTTAAGGTCAAAGCGAAGGTCAGTGCTGTGGGATCGGGCCAGGATGTCTTTCTCTTGGTAACAGCACTAACCTCCCTTTTTCTTCCCCTCCTTCAGTAAGCTTTACTCTGAGACACATTGAGAATCTGATGTTTTTTGGGTGTCTCAGTATCTACTGTGCCTTGGGTCTCAGCGAAGGTATGACACCATCCCTTAGTAGGGCCCTAGGGATACCACCAAGGCCCTGAACTTGGTGAATCCCACCAAGATGCTGCTGCATAGGAACCTTGAAGGCGGGGCAGCATTGTCTGCAATGCTCCAGGCCCACCCTCTGCTAGAGAGGTCCCTCTCTGCCTGCATCTGGGCTCTTGTCAACTCTCGCAATGCTCTCTCCTGATTGCTTAGCAGACATTTCACCTAAATCTTGTTAAAATGCAGATTCTGATATAGAAGGTTTATTATCTCTGTTCAAATATCCACTGAAGCAGCTTTGAGGAACGATTTCTGTGGGCTCATGATTTCAGCCCATCATGATGAGGAAGTCAGGTGAACGTGTATGGTGGAGGATCTCACATCTTGGTGGAACAGGAAGCAGATAGCTTGGGCAAGAACCAGAGGAACAACCCTCAAGGCCCACCTGAAGTGACCCACTTCTGCTAGCTTGGCCATAGTCCCAAGGTTCCACAATCTCCCAAATGAACACCACCAGCTGGACCAGGTATTCACACTTAGGAGCTATGGGGTAACGTTTCAGATCCAAAGCTGAAAGGGCAAAGTCTGCTTTTCTCACCAGCACCCTGGTGATGGCAATGCTGCCAGTCCTTTGTTACACTTGAAGTAACAAAGGTTAATCTTTCTCAACTTCAGCTTCATGTTAAAATTACCTGGGGATATATTTTAAATGTCATTGCTCAGGCCACGGTGGAGCATGGTATCAGAATCTCTACATGGTGCCCAGGAGTGAGGGATTCTTAGACACTTTCTGGGTGAGTCCATTCAGGAAGCCCTCAACTTGACTATGTGCTTCGTGAAACTTCCATCTGTCTACCATAATTACCATGGCTTCCCCACTCTGAGCCAGATGCTTGGACCCAGAGGCATCAGGTGAGTTCATGGCTCACCTTGCACAGACTCTCAGCTTCTCTCTGGCTGGTTCAGGGCTGCCACCTGCCAGTGAGGATCTCTGAACAGGAAAGTCAGTCAGTCCACTTCCAATTAGATAGACTTGAGGCCTATTGAACTTGTCCTGTGATATGAGGGCTTTATTTATGCTGCCCTAGTCCTACATATGACTAGTTTGTGAGGAAGACTTGCCCCCAAGCAGACTTCTCTGCCTCTTCCTGAGGCTGCTGCTTGCACTCTTGCTGCTTCCTTCAAGCTGATGTGACAAGATGTGGCATCCTGTTGTTTATTCCTGCTATGCTTTTCCTGCCATAACGGAACATTCTCTTGGAACTGTAAGCTAAAATAAATCCTTTCCTTCCATAAGCTGTTGTTGGTTAGGTAATTTGTCTCAGCAATGAGGTTACTGCTACTTTTATATTTATTGTTGTTGTTGTTATTTAAATACTTTATTATTTATTTACAAACAGAGAGAGAGAATACGAATAGGTGTACCAGGGCCTCTTGCTCCAGATGCGGGCACCACTTCATGCATCTGGCTTTCTGTGGGTACTGGGGAATCCAACCCAGGCCATCAGGCTTTCAAGCAAGCACCTTTAACCTCTGAACCCCACATTAGCATTTCTCGTGTCTGGTACAATGGGTTGCTGAGTGGATGGATGGATGGTTGGTAGTACGAAGCAAGGAAGACTCAGAGGACAGGTGCAGGAGCCAAAAGAGAAAGCAGTGAATTCCTAAGGGGTGGAGCAAGAAGGTGGCCCCTATGTCCAGGTGGCCTGGCATCCAGGAAGTTGTCTGGTAGCTCCTTTTCACCCATTGAGCTAGATGGGGTTGACTTCTACTACTGCTCCCATTTTGCTTGCTTACCCTCTCTCCTTGTCCCCAGAGCTCACTCTGCCCCTGTGGGACGCTGGCTGGTGGCCACCCAGTGAGCATCCAGGAAGATGAGTGCCTGTGGGAGGAAGGCCCTGACCCTGCTGAGCAGTGTCTTTGCTGTCTGTGGCCTGGGCCTTCTGGGCATTGCAGTCAGCACCGACTACTGGCTGTACTTGGAGGAGGGTGTGGTTGTACCCCAGAACCAGAGCACTGAGGTCAAGATGTCCCTGCACTCTGGCCTCTGGCGGGTCTGCTTCCTTGCAGGTAAGGGTATTTGGGCTTGGGAACAACCTGCCCCAGGGAATATCTCCCCAGTTAGAGACACTTAGGAAATGTTAAGAGACATTTCATCACAGATAGTCCTCACAGACTGGGCAGTGCTACCCGCAGCCACCAGGACATGGACCCACACTCAGGATAATTTGTGATGACCACTTGAACAAGCCCTTTGAGACTCCAGGACTTCCTTCCCTCCAGAAAGAGCCATTTATGTTTACCTCCTCCACATTCTGCCTCCCAGAGCGAAATAATAATGACACCTCACATATCTAAAATACTCTTGCATGTCTTAGTTCCTTGAGCGGTTGATCCCATATAATCCTCCCAACAATACTGTGAGGCAGGCTGGTTATTTCCACTTGACAAATGAGGAAATCAAGACTCAGTCAAGTTAAGCGAATCTCCTGAATTCAACTTCACTTGTATTTACAAGTCTTCAGGATGGGAAATGCCAAACCATTTCTCTGATCCTCTGTCCATGAAATGGCACAGAAAAAAAAAAAAAACACAAAGAAAGGTCCTTCCAGCTGTTCAAGAGGGTATAGGTTTGAATCCTGCCTCTCTGTGCCTCTCTCTCTTTTTTAAAATATTTTATTTATTCATTTTTCAAGCAGAGATACAGAGAGAGAGAGTGAGAGAGAGAGAGAGAGCACCAGGGCCACCACCTTGTGGGTCTGGCTTATGTGGGACCTGGGGAATTGAACCGGGGGCCTTAGGCCCTGGAGGCAAGTGCCTTAACCTCTGAGCCACCTCTCCAGCCCTCTCTGTGCCTCTCTTTAACTCAGTGGGTTTTTCTAGAACCCTATGAGTTGCCACTCCAAGAACCTGTCCTTTATGCTTTGACCATAGCCCAGCTCCAGCCTGCACAAGAAGAGGGTCCCTATGTCCTACAATACTGGTTACAAACTGGGCTGGCCAGAACAATCCCAGTGTGATCACTGGGCCTCCCTTGGTGGCTTGGTGGGTTCTATCACCTACATGTGTACTGAAGAGACACATGACTTGGTTTCCTCTTGCCTTGGGCTTGGGAATGGGCTGGTGGTTGGATAGGGTTTAGTGGGAGGGACACCTCCAATACCCATCACCCTAACATAACTTGTCAAGTCTGCTTTGGGACCACTAGCCAACTCTGACCTCAGCTCCCATTGCCCAAGACTGTTTGGCCTCCATCTCTACTTAACTGTAAAGCAGTTTCAAGTCACAAGGGTCTGGTTTTTAAAGTGGTTGATGAGGATTTGAGGGCTCTGTTCTATGACACGCACACTCATAAATCTACCTCAGCCATGTACCACCATCAGGTTCCTCTGGTCCAAAGCAGTAAATTTGTATCAGGTTCTTGCTTAGTGTGGAGTTCACAGGGCTGACCTCTTTCCATGCTTGGGTCCATACTCCAGGAAGGAAGTGATGTCAGAGCATGTCCTCTACTCAGCCTGTGGGATACCAGCCAGGGGCAGGACCCTTTCTAGAGGTTGTATACACCCATCTCAGAGGCAAAAGACACAGTGGGCCAAGGGAACCTAGAAGTATTTGGAAACACCATTCGAATGCACTTTAAATATATGTTAAGGAAGAACCTAGAATTACCAGTAATTCTTGCCTCCACAGGTGAGGAGCGAGGACGCTGCTTCACCATAGAATACGTGATGCCCATGAACTCCCAGATGACGTCTGAGTCCACAGTCAATGTTCTAAGTAAGTATCTTGAACGTTGGGCCAGTGGCTGGACAGAGGAGCAGGGCAGAGGGAAGAGTCATGTGACCAGCATCTTCTCAACAGGAAATGTCATGGGTCTCAGATGGTGACTCTGACCTTAGCTCACTAAAAGCTTGTTCTGCTGACTCATTTTCCAAGGATGGAGGTTGCTGGAGTCTTCACGTCTGTGACCCCAGGAACTAAGATGGGCAACCCCCACACCCCCCCCCTTAGTATTGGTTCTGACCCCTAGAGTGAACTTTCAGGGTTATAACACAATCCTCCCTTGATGTTTTTGGAGGGTTGACTTCAGAATCCCGCAGATATCAAAATCTATGAGTGCTAGAGTCTGTTACATAAAATAGTGTAGTACTTGAGTATAACTGACACATATTCTCCTTCATACTTTAAATCATTGCCAGATGACTCATAATGCCTTCTACAATGTGAATGCCCAATAAGTCATTGCTTTGCTGGAATATTTAGGGAGTGACCGCAAGACAAGAAGTCTGTACATGTTCAGTGTAAGCTTGACGACACAGTGCACATCCGCAGTGCATGGTTTCTCAATGTGCAGTTGGCTGAATCCATGGGTGTAGAACCTATGGAGATGGAGGACCCATGGTACTAATGTGAAGCTCACGCAGACACTACAGGGTTACATCTCCATCCCCAACAGGACTGCCCGTACAAGATGCTAGTCACAGAGCGGGAGCAGCTGATGAGAGGAAAGGGTTGATTTCAGCTTTCAGTCTTGAAGGGAAGTTCCATCATAACAGTGAAAGCAGAGCAGAGCAAAGCATATCATATCTTGTCATACTGGCTAGGAGGTAGCAGCAAGAGTGAGCTCTGAGCACTCAGTGGGCAGGGCTAATAAACCTAAGGTCTAACCACTATACCCACATAGCAAGCCCTATGATGCACCCGTAGACACAGCTGTATGAAGAGGCTCTTTCACAGCCACCAGACAGACAGTGGTCCCACTGGGCTACTCACTGGGGCCACATGTGGGGGTGGGGCTTTGAGGAGCTCTTGGCAGACATTGCCAGAACGTGCTACTTGACATGACAAGTAAGACCACTGGAGGCTGACAGGGTGTTCTTTTGTCTCCTGAATTAGAAATGATTCGCTCAGCCACGCCGTTCCCCCTGGTCAGCCTCTTCTTCATGTTCATTGGGTTCATCCTGAGCAACATTGGACATGTCCGTCCCCACCGGACCATACTGGCCTTCGTCTCTGGCATCTTCTTCATCCTCTCTGGTAAGTTGTGTTCTCTCTCCATACATGTTCGGCTTTTGACTTTTAAAAAAAATATTTATTTATTTGCAAGCAGAGAGAGAGAGAGAGAGAGAGAGAGCAAGCATATGGGCATACCAGGGCATCCAGCCACTGCAAACGAACTCCAGACACATGCTCCACCTTGTGTATCTGGCTTATGTGGGTACTGGGGAATTGAACCCGGGTCCTTAGGCACTAGTAGTAAGTGCCTTAACCACTGATCCATCTCTCTTTTGGCTTTTAACTCCTAAACAACTCTGCTTTAGGAAATCCTGGTCACAGGTGTGGTTAAGCACTGTGGGACATAGCATGAGCTGTGTATTGACCTAAGCAGAGTTGAGTCAGGGCTGGAAGAGACGTCTGATGTCCCCAAGCCTATCCAGAGGAGCACCCAAGACGCCAGAGTGGTGAGGGGGGGGCCTGATGGGCTCACCCACGCAGCAGAATAGGAACGCAGGGTCTCCCCTCACTGTACATGTCACTGTCCATTCCTCTCTAGTCCCCATTGATGGTGAGTACGTTTTGTTTGAAGCAATTGCATCTTCAGGATTTGGGTGAAAATAAATACATCTAGAATCACGGTCCCTTCCTCCCTAGTCCTCAGCTATCCTCAAAGACTGCTGATGTCCACTTTTACTCTCCAGCTACACCCTGTACCCTGGGGCTTCCTAGAATGGTGTCAGGTTGTACATAATTCAATCAGGCAGGCAGGCAGTTAGTAGGTCACCACATCAACAAGACCCTGTTTTGGGCGCTGGGATCACTGTCTACAGAAAGGTAAGCGTAGTGAGAGATATAAACACATAGGCTAGAGAGTATGAAAATGACTATGATAGGGGTCACCAGAGGCTGCTATGGGGGGCTGAGATCAGTGGTTCAAATTCAGACCGAGGGTCTTGGGGGAGATAAGAGGAGAAGGCAAGCTAAATGGTGAGCAGGATTATGCAAAGAAGTAAGGTTGGGGTGGAAGAGGAGAGGGTCCTGGAGGGAAGAGAGGATGAAGAATGGTGACTGAACATATTCACTACCACCTTGATGGATAGAGGGGACGTGGGAGGAGTGACCCTGGGGAGGCACCTGAGGTTGTCTTATGGATTGGGGATTTTATTAAACTGATAAGAACAGATACTACACTTGATCTTAGCCAAAAGACCTAGAAGCGATTGGATTGGGGATTTTATGAGAAGCCTCGGGATCTTGAAAACGGCATGGCAAGATTGGATTTGGATGTTAGAACATCTACTCTGAGGAACAGAGGGAGGAGGAGACGGGGCAAGAGGCTGCTTCAGAATGTAAGAGATAGGCAATGGTGGTGCAGACTGGGTGACGGGGCCGCAGAGAAGGCGCACATGGCATTTGCAAGGCAAACTCAATGGGACCAGGATGAGGCTTTCAAGGCAGGATGAAGATGAGAACCAATTTCTTGCTTGGGAACTGAATGAATGACACTCACATTGGTGACCTAGGAATCCCAGGAGAAGGAACAGATGGATGGAATATCAGGTTAGTGTGGAAACAGTGAGTTTGAGATGCCTGTGTGAGAGCTGGGAGGGAGGGTGTATCCAGAAGGCTGTTAGAGGTCCGATTCTGAGGCTCATGGAGTCACTTGGACCAAAGAGATTTGGGAGCTATTGGCATTGGAAATGGGAATATGAGCCGTGAATGAGATTACTCATAGGGAGTGTATGAAGAGAGAAGACAAAGGAATGTGAGCAGGAAAGATGGGAATTTTCTCCCCAGTGACTTCCATGGGGACCTTTTTCTGTGTGTGAGTGCATGTCCACAGCGTGCACGTACGGAGGTTGACACTGGCTGACCTCCTTGCTTGCTCTCCTCTTTATTTTACTGAGACGGGATTTTTCACTTAAACCCAGAGCTTCCTTCCCCACGCAGCTAGTCTGTTAGCCAGTTTGTCCTAGGGATCCCCCGTCTCCACCTCCTGCGCCTGGGATTCTGGGAAGGTCACTATACCCACCGCCCAGCATTTACATAGTGATTGGGGATCTAAACTCCAGCCCTCATGCTTACGTAGGAAGTGATTGACCCACTGAGTCATTTCACCGGCAGCAAACCCTTTCCGGAGAAGATAATGACAGGAATGACTTCCAGGACATGTGTTTTTAGCTATCCTGAATTGGTTGATTGTGGAGGAGAAACAAGATTTGATGATCAGGTAGAAGATAAGTGGGTGGTTTGAAGGAAGAAAGGAAGGAAGGAAGGAAGGAAGGAAGGAAGGAAGGAAGGAAGGAAGGAAGGAAGGAAGGAAGGAAGGAAGGAAGGATAAATAGATGATGGAAGGATGGATGGATGGAAAAGTGGGTGGACAGATAAATGGATAGATAAGAAAATGGAAAGAAAGAAAAATAATAATCCAGGCTGGAGAGATGGCTCAGTGGTTGAGGCACTTGCCTCCAGTGCCTAAGTCCCTCAGTTCAATTCCCCAGAACCACAAGGTGGTGGCCCTGGTGCTCTCTCTCTCTCTCTCTCTCTCTCTCTCTCTCTCTCTCTGCTTGAAAATGAATGGATAAAGTATTTTTAAAAAAGAAAAGAAAAATAATAATTCTTGGGCACCAGGCATTCGGATGGCCACCTGATTCTGAAATCACTTTAGGATCTTTCCCCCAATATTTTCTTTTCAACCTAGCTTGGAAGTAAGGTGGCAAAGATTGCCTGATGCCCACACACCCTTCTTCTTTGTCCTTCCCTTTCGTTCCATCCATTCATTCACACACATCCATTCTTTCCTCTGCACCATCTATGTTTTCATTCTACCCACAACCCATCTGCCACACCTCATCCCACCTACTGATCTGTTCTTCCGCTCCTTCATCCTCCAACCTAATGACACCTGTAATGTCCTCAGCCCAACCCTTTGCATGGTGATATTTCCACTTAGCCAGAGGTACAAACTCAAGGTTAAGTTGTTGATTTTTTTTCCCCTCACGTGGACTTCACAACAGCCAAGGTGACTAGCTCTGGAGACTCCTGAGGTTTCAGCAGTGGTTACTGCTGGCCCACCTGAAGTTATTTCAGTGAAAAGAGCAGAAGGGCATTTGGGGGCAGGAGTGATTCACACATAGGTTAAATACGATGGAAGGCTTGAATCATACCTATTTCCCTTTAACCTTCATCCTTGGACAGGTCCCAGTTCCATAAAATAAATGTGAATGGAATTAAACCTGAACAGCTCAACACAGCAATTAATTATGTCTTGATTTAATTACAGTTACTAATTGATGAGGCTGATGCCTGAGGCGGTCATGTGCGTAGTGGCAGTTGGAGTCTGGGTCCCAGTGGCCTCCTGATTCAATGCTGGCTGGAATCTGGACAAATTCTCCTTAGCTGTCCCACCTCAAGATCTCAGACAGGATGAACATTGTGACCATGTGCTCCCCGCAGGCCCCAGGCCACCTTGGTAGACTCCACAGTGACACATACCACCCTCTGCTAGATACAGAATCCAAGCCCTGTCACCCCTGCAAAGGAGCCTTACCTTGTTTCTTCGTTTAGTAAAAGCTACTTGATAGCTCAGGGTTCAAACCCTAAGAACATATCTGTGTTTTTAAGACAATATAGTGCCAGGGCCCAGTGAGTGGGAATGCCCAGAGCTGACATGGCTCAGACATGGCAGCTAGAGGAGAGTCACTGGGCTTGTACCCTGACTCAGGAGCTTTCCTGCTTGCTACTGTCCACCATTTAGAAGATAGTGATCTAGACACATGTGGAGATAAGCTCTTGTTCCCTCTGGATCTCCAAAATGAAGATCGGAGGGATCAGTGCTTTGTGTCCAGCAGGCACCACATCAGCAAGCTCACTGGACTTCCGCGCTGAGCATGCCCCCCCCCCCATGTCCCCTGCCCTCATGCAGGCCTCTCTCTCGTGGTGGGCCTGGTGCTCTACATCTCCAGCATCAATGACGAGATGCTCAACAGAACCAAGGATGCAGAGAGCTATTTCAACTACAAATATGGATGGTCGTTTGCCTTTGCTGCCATCTCCTTCCTTTTAACGGAGGTAATTGCCCCACTGTGTGCACACAGCCCTACCTGGAGGGGGGACAGAGGTGTCCCATAGCATCTTGGACCACTCATTCTACCATGTTCATTTAGAGAATTCACCCTGACCTTCCATTCCCGGGTGTCCTCTATCCATGAGGTTTCCAGGGCCCACTTCTGTCCCCCCACACTGGCCATCCCACCAGAGACCCAACTGGGGTGATCCAGCCAGGCCTCTGGCAGTGAGTTCTCATCTGCTTCCTTTTCACTGTAGAGTGCTGGGGTGATGTCTGTCTACCTGTTCATGAAGAGATACACCGCTGAAGACATGTATAGACCTCACCCTGGTTTCTACCGTCCACGTCTGAGCAACTGCTCTGATTACTCTGGTCAATTCCTACATCCAGATGCCTGGATCCGGGGTCGCAGTCCTTCGGACATCTCCAGCGATGCCTCCCTCCAGATGAACAGCAACTACCCAGCTTTGCTCAAGTGTCCAGACTATGACCAGATGTCTTCTTCTCCCTGCTGAGCCTTGGCCACCTCCCCGCCTGGACTGTGGACAGCTAGACAGCTCTTCCCTTTCCCCCTGAGCCCAGGCCCAGACCACCCCCTGCTTAGCCATTGTTACCTGACCACTTCCTCTCCTTGCTTCCACAATAACTCATCCTTGTGTGAGTGTTAGCACCTAGAACCAGGGGCATGCCGATTGGCTGATAGAGCCCTACCTCTAGAGTGCCAGTCACAGCCATGGGTTTCTGGGAAGCCAGAAAAGACCCATGATCTAGTTCTATATTGTGCCCCCAGTTGCAATTTCCTGGTCCCAGCCAAGGCCAGGTGGGAGTGGCCTTCTGACACAGATGTAGCCTGATTTGAGTTGTGGCCAACTGGCCTGGAACTCAGTCCTTGATGTAGGCCATTGGGCCAAGAGGTGACTCTAGTCCCGAGTTCGGGCAGGCTCAGAAACATCAGCAGATAGTTCTTTCTGAATTGCTCTACCATTTTATGTCACTCGTCTCCCTCCATGAAGCATACCTGTTTTGTGGGACACCGCCCCTGCAGACTCTGGACTGTCCCACCTCTCATCTTTCTAGACCTCAGCTGTTCTTGTCAGGGGCTAAGGGAGAGTCAGCTACAGTTGATGAAGTCACAAAGAGGTGTTAACGGCTGAAGATGTCTTAATACACAAAACCCCTTGGTAACATTTAAAAGGGGTCTTTGATGCCTTAACCCAAAGAAGTGACTGTGACATGGGGATCTTGAGAACTTCGGGGGTTGAGTTCAGAGCTCCAGGCACTGTGTCTTTACAAGGGCCATACATCCCATCGATGGCCCTGAAATCTAAATATGAAGTCAGGTGTGTAAACCACCCAAGGCAGTTTTGGACCAGATTTGGTGATATCTCATGCATTTTGAATCAAAACAAGCCAGATTCCAAATGTCCTAGCTGGCCTGCCAAGTTTGCTGATGAACGCTTAGAGGTTGCCATTTTCAATACTAATAGAGAGCATCTGCTTCCTGGTTATATGACATGTGTGGGCAAATCAGATGTTTTCCTAAGACCAGGCAATGGGACACCCATTTTCCTGGTGGGAACCCTGCCTGAGCTTGGGAGGCTAGAAGCAGCTCGCTAGAAGTCTGGGGGAGGAAAATGGGAGAAGGGGGTGCAAGCACTGATCCCCACAGTTCTCCACTCAGCTTATCCATCATGCATTTCGAGATTCTTTGAGAGACAAACCAATTCTGTGCCCTTTGCTATGTGTCTTTGCTGTGCCCGCCTTAAGACACCATTAGGTCCTGAGCACACAAAGCCACAGTGGGTAATCCGTGGGCTCTGGCAAGTGGTTCAGGAAACTGTGCAGCTGGTACCAAAGGGCACTGATTTAGTCAGCTTGAGCTGTCATGAACAACCACAGACCGGTGGATCAAAGAATAGAAATTTTCTTTTTCCCAGTTCCGGAGGCCCAAGATGAAGCCGTCAGCCAGATTGGTCTCTGAGGTGTCTCTGGCTTGCCCTTTCTGCTGGGTGCTCAAGCACTCCTGATCCCCCTGTGCCCCCGAGAGTTTTATATATGCCCAAATTTCTTCTTAAAGGGATATCAATTCAATTGAATTATGGAGGGGGCACTCAAATGAATTAGATGGTTAATTTTAATTGAACCAACTGTTTTAAATATTTGTATGATATATATATATATATGATAGAAAATTAGGGGTTCAGGGTATAAATTTTAGGGAGGGCACAGTTCAGCCCCCTATCAGGCAGGTTATTTGTAGCAGCTGGACTATAGGACTTGCTTCACAGCTAGAAGGGAGAGAGAAGCTAGCTTTTGTTGATAGTCAGTCATGAATTCACCAAGGATCCTTGGTAACCCCATCTGGTCTGAGTGGCATAGTGGACATCATTTCCAAGCCCAGCCCTCACTCCCACATCCACAACTCTAATGACTCAGTTCATAAGCTCTCTTATGCTGATATCCACCCCTAGAGAGCAACCAGCAGACCCCAGCTTTCCACACTCCATCAGCATTTTAATTCCAGGAGCATCCAACCTGTTGACCCCGGGCTCTCACGGAGCCACATAGAACCAAGAGTATGAAGGTGGTTCAACACAAAATTATAAACTTACTAACTATGAGAATTTTTTGCAACATTTTGTAATTCAATCACGCAGTTCATGCTTCAGCTTTGTAGATGATAAAGTCGTATCACAATCGTGAGGTCAAAAGGTTGAACAGGCCTGGGACAGAATATCTAAACCACAGGCCCCCCAGCATGGGTTTGGACATGATTGAGTGGCTTTTCCAAGCTGGAGAATTGTTTAGATGTGCTTGACTCCAATTTTTGTCAATAGTAATTAGCACCTAAGATTTGCTCTCTCCTTCCCTCTCCACACACACACACACACACACACACACACACACACACACACACACACACACACTTTTTCTATGTTACTGTGACAGGCTTATTTTTGTGTATGTGGATAAAAATAGAATCCACTCCTAGATGCAAGCTGACTGCTAACTATAATGTCACAAAGACAGACCACCCCCAGCCTAAGGCTAAGCTGCCAAATTCAGAGGAGTCTGGGGTGGGGGGGGGGTCCCGGGGTCCCACCCCTAGACTTGCAGTTTGAACTTTTCCTAGCAACAGGTCTGAGTCCCTTCTTCTCTCATGAGGGGAAAAGGTGAATATATTGATACCATGCCACCATTGCGGCTTGCTTTCAATCTGTAAAGCAGTATCAGAACTTATTTATAGCCTTTCCATGATCAAAAGGGTGTTTTTTGTATTTTATCAGACATGCAAGTGTATAAACTCAAAAACCATCCGCTAGGGATTTTTTTTCTTTGAAACACTTTCTGATTATTTGTTTTCTTGAACGCTGTAAAAAAAAATACTTTGGTGACTTTTTGTTGTTACTGTTTTTGTTATTTGATTCTCAAAAAAAGTGGGAGAGGTAAAATAATAAACCAAAGTGTATGAATTATGGAATAAAATGATTTGGGGTTTACCACATGGAGGGAGAGCAATCCTTACGCTGGGTCCTGCCATCTGAGAGTCGTCGCATTTCTTGAAGGTGGGCAAATCGGTGATGCCCCCTTCCTGCCACCACCAGATGAAGAAGCAGTCTGTTTTCAGAGTTGTATAAACAAGAGGACTAGGGGACTGGAGAGATGGCTCAGCGGTTAAGGCACTTGCCTCCAGTGCCTAAGGACCCAGGTTCAATTCCTCAGTACCCACATATGCCAGACCGACAAGGTGGTGACCCTGGTGCACGTTCTCTCTCTCTCTCTCTGGTAGCTCTGGGCTGGGCTAAATGACCTCCAGGCCTATTCCAGTGACAAACCTCCTTCAGAAGGTTCCACCTCTCCATGGTTCCACCAGCTGGGAACTAAGTAGGAAACATGAGGCAGTGGAGGACATGTTCCATTCAAACCACCTCATGGTCTATGAATAAATGTCAGAGGGAAGAAATGCACATGGCTTTCCACCTTGAGATCTCAGCTAGTCAGCAGAAAGGGGGGCTCTTTCCCTCCTCGGCTGCTTTCTGGACGGGGACAGCTGCCCAGGGGGCACACGGAGCCCGTTTGCAGCACTGGGGAAATTGATGAGCTTTGGAACGCACTCTGAGCAGCGGCAGGTGCAGGTGTGGATGAGCGAGAGGAATCCACTGACTGGCTGACTGCGCTCATTCTCCTGCAAGGATCCAGCAGGTCAGGGTGGGACCCAGCCATGGGGGCTGCTGCCGTTCCTTGTGGTATAGAAGAAGGGTGGGGTTTGGTCCCCCAGGAGGGCAGAGGTGCTGAGAACCTAGTCAGCCGTACCCCCCATAATGGCCACCTTGACTTGCTTGGCCATGAAGAAGAGGTGCTGAGAATCAGGCAGGTACCTCTCCAGCATCCATGACTCCCAGAAAAGGTGCCGGGGCCTCAGTCCTCAGAGGAAGGTCTCTAGATTCCTACATCCTATACGTGTGCTCTGTGACCTTGGACAGGCCATTCCCTCACTGCCTGCCTCCACTTCCCTGTCCACTAGCCCTAGGGACAAGATTCTCTGTCTGTAGGGAAGGGACTTTCTTTAGGATTTTTTTTTGAGACAGAGTTTTATGTATCCCAAGGCTGGCCTTGAACTTGCCATGTTTCCCAGGATGACCTTGAACTTCTGATTCTCTGGCCTCCACTTCCCAGGTGCTGGGGTTACTGGTGTACACCACCATACCTGCTTTTTCCCTTGGGACTTTACACACAGGACCTCTGCCTGCTGGTGATAGGGAAGCCATGGGCCTTGTTCAGGGCACTGCTCCATAGTGCGAGTGTCACCAGCACCCTGAGGACCTCGGTTATTTTGTTCCTAAGGAGAAAATCATTGTTACCTCTGTTCTCAGGCTGTAGTCCAACTCTTTGAAAAAAAAAATAAAGAAAAGGAGGAGAAATACTCAGTGTGGTCACAGACCATATTGGGAAGAAGAACCAAGAAGTCCAAGCCAGACATGGTGGCTCCTACTTTTAATCCCAGTGCTTGGGAGGCTGAGGTAGGAGGCTCTCCTTGAGTTCCAGGTCCCCAACTCTTAAGGATGTCAGTTTTACAGGCAAAAGCAAACAAGCCCTTTCAGCCACAGAGGAGGGAAGTTGAGCACCCAACATAATATCTGCTTTCCTGAACAATGCTATGTGGGTGAGGCCAACCCACCCCTGGAGTTCAAGGACAGGTTCAAGGACAAGAGGTAACACTATTACACCAAAAAAAGGATGAGCACCGGGTGGCACATGCTTGTAATCCCAGGACTTGGGAGGTGAAGGCAAGAGTTATCAGGAGTTCAAGGCCAGCCTAAGCTACAAGGGAATTCAAGGCTAACCTGAACTATATAATGAAACCTTGTCTCAAAAAAATTTAAGAAAATAAGAATTAATAAAATTTTTTAAATGGCAGAAAGATGATTCCTGGCTGAAAGGTACCCAAGATGTGACTGTCCATGTCACACCTCCCCTGGCTGAGTCCCAAACTGCTGGACTCCTTGGAGCCTCAGTTTCTCTATCTGAAAAATGGGTGGAGTCCTCAGGCTCCCTCCATGGAAAGGAGTCAGGTGAGAACTTCGATGAAGACTATTCTGAGGTCCTGTGGAGAAGGTGAGGGGACTTCAGAGTGTAAGCTGGTGCACAGCCATTGCTGTGACCTGCTTAGCTGGTTTGGTGTCGTCTCAGCCAGCCCTGACCACCCAACCCTTCAACCTGCTCACAGCTAAAAGGGTCTTTCTCCCCATCCTGTTTGTCTTTTCTCCCCAGCAGAAGGAGAAGTTTGAAGAAATAGCTGACAAACTGCTCACTGATCTGCCTAGTCTCGAGATCCCCTTTTGTAAAGGTGCGCTGTAGCTTACACAGCGCCAACTCAGGACGCTTTCAGCAACAAGTCCAAGTTTGATTTAAACAACAAAAGTGTTCACATCTGGAAGACCAGCAGCAGCTGTGAGCCCAACAAACCAGCTAAATCAATAGCTTAGTGATATCATCAGAGACCTGGGTTTTTTTATTGTACTTCCTGGGGTTGACTTTATCCTTAGGTTGACAGAAAGATGGTGAGTGAGATTCCAAGAACCATATGATAACACTTCAGCACCAAGAGGGATATGGGGGGCTACCTCCCCCAGGGACAGCATTGATAATATCCCAAAAGCCACCCCAGCAGACTTTCCACCTTGCATCACATACTCATTCCTAAATCACCATCTGTCCCGGGGCACAGGGGGGAACCTCGGCTCCCATTTTCTATTGGTACACAAGGAACCACACCCCCTGCCCAAACTGTAGCTTAACATAATAGCAGTCTCACCTTGACCTTTTCTAACCACTCGAGGGGAAAGGTTGCTGGGACTGAGCAAGATGGCTCTTGTTCAGTATCCCCTGGGAAACAGGACTTAGGCAGTGGCTATCATTTCAAAGGTTCCCTTGTCTGGTAATCGGTGTCCACTGTCAGACAGGAGCTGAAGTTGTCTGAACACTTGCTCACAGCCTGACAGCTAGGAGCTAAGAAGGAGCATCCTGATTTAGGCAGCGGCTTCATTGCCTGCTTTGAAAGAACTTTGGGAGTTTTTTGTTGTTTCTATCGTAATCAAAACTACTCAGACTTAAGGGTGAGAATACAGATCTCAGTATTGGAGAAGTGAGAAGCATCCAGTCAGATAAGAGTTAGAGCTACTGTGGTGACCACCTTTGAAAAAGACAACCAGACACCTCATGGTAGGCTTTGCCCATGGCTCTTCCAGAGATTCTTATGTCACTCTGGGGTGAGGTCTATGTTTCTAACGAGACACAGTATCAAGGTCATGGTGTCCTCTAAGCTCCAGGAATGGGATTCTAGAAACCTGAATGCTTTTAAAGCTCCCCAAACGGCTCTAACTCTAGGGCTGAGAGCCAGAGGCTCAAAACTACCGGGATTTACTGCAGGAGGTGAGGATCAAGCCACTTTCTCCGGAGTCTACTCAGAGATTAGTGGCTCCCCAAACAAATTCAGGAAAGAGAGGGGGAAATGGTGCTGGGTAGACACCCAAGGAGATGAAACCCCCAACATGCTCCTGGCTCCCTCCCAGGCTGCACAGACCCCACCTTCTCAGACAAAGCTGTATCATGGCCATGGTGTCTAGTCCATGGGCTCATGCCCTGAATCTCTGTACCTGAGCCACCCACCCCCACCCCCCAGCTGACATTCATTGAGATGCAGTAACAGCTCGCCCTTGGGGCTCAGCAATGGAGAGCCAGGCTGCCCTCCCTCTCCCTCCCATGGTTAGGGCCAAGAATGGACATCCACCCTGAGTAAAGGCCAACGGATATTCAAAAATGACTTTGTGGTCTCAGCACTCCAACTATAGAACTTATGCCAATCTTCACTGCCGACCTTTGAATAATTCATTCTGCACTCAGCAATCATAAAAGAACCAGGCTTGAGGGCTTTGGAGGGTTCTGGTCGGGCAGTAAAGAGACCATGTATCACCATGTTCACAGCAGACTCAACTTGGGTCGATTTTAATTTCCCATCCACCCACACTCCAACACCTCCCACCCTATTTCACATACTGAACAGTCTGTGTGAAAACACTGAATAGTCTAATTTTTTAAAAAGACAAACACTCAAAATTGTAAAGTCTCCTCAGATTAAGTCGCTTGCTTTTAAAATAAAATATTTTATTTATTTGCAAGCAGAGAGAGCTAAAGAGAAGAGAGACAGAAAGAAGGGGTGCACCAGGGCCTCCAGCCTCTTCAGACACTCCAGGTGCATGTGCCACTTTGTGCATCTGGATTTAAGTGGGGTGCTGAGAAATCGAACCTGGGTCACTAAACTCTGTAGGCAAATGCGTTAACCACTTAGCCATCTCTCCAGCCCCTGCTTTCTTAACAAAATGGTAAAGACACTAACTTAAATCTACCCTATGGCAGGCTCCAGGTGAGTCCCATCTGGAACATCCACAGCAATAAATATTGAGGTCAGCTCGCAGGCTTGGGATTCACCCAAGGAAAGATTTGTTGGGGGGAGAGAGAGAGAGAGAGAGAGAGAGAGAGAGAGAGAGAGAGAGAGAGAGAATGCACATGCCCCATTGGGTGTCCTATATCTCTCTCAGGTCTTATTTCCATGAGATAAGGTCTCTCACTGAACTTAGAGATGGTGCCATTGTTTTTAGCTAGACTGGCTAGCCAGCGAGCCCCAGCAATTGTCCTGTCTCTATATCCCAGAGCACTGAGCTTATAGGTATGCTTAGCCACATACAGATGTTTATGTGGTTCTTGAGATCAAGCTCATGTCCTCATGTTTGCTCTTACCCACTGAGCCATTTCCCCAGCCCCTGGATTCACCATCTTGAACCAAACACAGTCGTTTGTGAATGTCACAACTTCAGCTTCAATTCCCACAGGAGGGCATCTGCAGACACAGTCATCAGGATGCATACAAATTCCTCATCAGAGTGCCTGCTTGGTGCATAGTCGATAGCTTGCAATCGTCTCATGTGCATCTCACTCTATGCTTAGAAGGATCGTGAGACCTCGAAAGGTTTAGAGACGTGTTTGTGATCACACAGCTAGGAATATTTGCAGTGCTCTGCAAGTTCTATTTCAAGGGCAGAATCCCAAGAGCTTGGTGTCTACAATTCTAAATGTCCTGCTTGGCAATGCACCCCTTCCATAATCAGAGAGACATTTCAAAGAGAGAGGAAAGGAAAGGTCTCAGTGGGAAAGAACAGTGACACACTGCTCCCCCAAAAGCCTCTCAACTCTTGTCTGCCATCACTACTCCTGACACGAACTAATATTGCAAACTGCTATAATACAATTCTAGATCCTCCAGGATGAAGCCACTCAGTGTGGAAGCTCATTGGCTTTTGCTTGTTGACAGCTAAAGAAAAAATTTAAATCCCTGGCTAGGGGATAGAGGGATTTCTCAGTTGGTAAAGTGCTTGCCCTATAAGCATGAGAACCTGAGTTCAGATCCTCAGCACCCACATAAATGTTGGGTGGATGTGGTGGCCCATCTGTAACCCCAGTCTCAGAAGGTAGTCAGGGGACACCTGGGACTTGATGGCTAGCTAGATGAGCCAGCAGCAAGAGAAGCTCTGAGTTGAAGTGGGAGACCCTGGGGTCAATAAAGAAAGTGGAGAGTGATCAAGGAAGGCTAATGAGGTCAACCTCTGCCTCCACATACATGCATGCACACCTACACACGTGTGCCCATGCATATGCATGCACACCACACATATACACATAAGAGGCGAGAGAAACCTGGTACATCCCAGCAACTGTAAGCAAAATGCTGAAGGAATCGGGTTCAGATCCTACAGATGAGCTTGTCAAACTCTTTTTACCCCTTCCCTGTGGAATCCAAGAACACCATGAAGCAAGTAACCATGTGCAAGGCCATGAAAGGTAAAACCCTGACAGTCAGCAGGCCACCAGCTGGAGAGAAGGAAGGAATAATTTCATTCATTCGACAAAACACTTCCTGAAGTTCTGCACATGTGAGCTTCTGGACTGGTGGATGCACTGATGGAAAGAAAAGCAAGGCAGTGAGAATGACACGTGAGAAGTGCCAGTTACAGGCCAAATCTAATCTAATCTGAGTGGGAACTTCTGTTCAGCTGGGTGGTGAGAACTCAGGAATCCAATCAGGAGAGGACAGCAGCTACTGGATGGGTGGACACCCGGTCGGCATGGTGTAGGTGTCAGGACCTCATGGAGGTGGCGTTTCAATGCCTGGTGTCACAGAGCCCACGGGAATATCACTTATCATCCCTCTTGAGCCCTTTAAGGGACTCTGATCGCTTCCTCATTCATTACCTTCCTAGCCGTGTGGACAGTCCTGTGGTGTCATAGTCAGCCACACACCGCTGGGATGAACCTTCAAACCAGGCACAATTTGGGGGAGGAAAGTATTTATTGAAACTACAGATTGAGGGGAAGTTCCGTAACAGCGAAAGAGGCTGGCCCTCTTTCACAGGTCCAAGCAGAGAGAGAAACCCATCACCAACTCCACACACACAGTAGCAAACAGGCAAGAGCAGCTAAGGAGAGAATTTCCTCCCCTTTATATAGCCTTAGAGTGGAGTCTTACAACCCTTTTCCAGACTTAATGGCTTCTGAGTCTCTGGAATTTCCTTCTTGCATGGCCCACACAGGAAATGATGTTTACTTCCAGCTTCTTTGAGCTTCTTTACATCCTGCCCCTTGCTGAGAGGCTGCCTTCCTGTAAACATCCTCAGAGACCCACCCAAGAAAATTAAAAAGATCAAGTTAACAACAAAACCTAACTATCACGTGTAGACTGACATCTAACTTTGGCCTCTTCCAAGGGCTTCTTCCCACCTTCTCCCCTGGGAGAACGCTTCATGTTCTTTCTCAGTGGGTCTTTAGAAACTCCACAGAGGGGGCTGGGAATGTGGCTCAGTGACACAGTGCTTGTCTAGCATGCATGAGGCCCTCGGTTCAATCCCAAGTACTAATTATTTACCTAAAAAAGAAAGAAACTCAGGCTGGTGGTTGAATGCATGTTGCTTAAGTATGAGGGCCTGAGACCACCAGCGCTTGACTGCTCAGAACCTACAAAAGCTGAGCATGGCCACACATGTGCATAACCCCAGTCTGTAGGGAGCAGAGACCAGAGAATTACTGGCTCTTGCTCTTGAAAAACAGCAGCTCCTGTTTGAAGAAGAGATTCCCATCTCAAGGAAGTACATGACTAAGCCATAGAGAAGGGCACCCAAAGTTCTCTGGTCTCTACATGCACCTGCATGGCTCATAAAACATTTCCACCACACATAATACATCATAAAACATGTACTCTACACAGAAGAAGGAGAAAGAAGAAGAGGAAGAGGTGAAGAAGAGGAGGAGGAGGAGGAGGAAGAAGAAGACAAGGAAAAGGAGGAGAAGGAAGTTGTTCAATGGAGGCAGCCAGGTGTGGTGGAGCATAATTATAATCCCAGCACTCAGGAAACTGAGGCAGGAAGATTAGGAGATCAAGGCTAGCCTCAATTAAATGACAAGTTCAAGGCCAGCTTAGGCAATATAGCCCAACCAATAAAAAATGAAACACAATACAATGTATCTAATTATGGTTAATAAAGATATTTTTAAAAAATTAATAAATAGTAAATGTTTAAACAAAAAAATGAAATTCAATAATGAATTCTCTCCAGAATTCATTAGAGAAAGAGATGAGAAAATATCATTTGTAGAATTTATATTGATTTACTCTATCCTCCTGTGAAAAATCATTAAATTCATTTAATATATTCTTTTGGTTATCGCCACCATTTATTTAGTACTTTCTGTATGCAGCTTCTGTCCTGGCGTGTTTATCTTCCATAGCTTCATTTTGTTTATCTGTTCCAAATCCCAGGGCAAACTCTGAGCCAATCAGATCCTCCATTCCTGGGATACAGCCATGACTAGTCTACACTAAACCTGGCTCCTGTTTTCATTCATTCATTCGCAACCACACTCCATGATCACCATTCAACTGTGTTTAATAAACCTTTTGTTTTATTTATGCTTCTTAAATGGGAATTTGGAGCTTTTGCCATGTATATTTTCATTTATTGTATATGTTTTCTTACTTTTCCATCCACCACTGCATCTGTCATGTTTTACTTTTGTCTGTGACCATATAGTCCTCGGTGAAATACTCCACAATGAACATCACTGCTTTTTTTGTCCAAATCTTAATAAAGATTCCAGTGACAGACAGACACTAGATCACAGATAATTCAGGATGGCTCATCTCCAGGGTCTGACACCAATTCCACCAGGACTTTGCTTGATTCAGAGTGCCTCCAACTCCTCTACCTACAAATGCAGCCCTCTGCCTCCCCTTGTGGAACTGGTGACCATAGAAATGCTAGGCAAGCATGGTGGCCTGCCTGAAACCCCTTTGCTCGGGAAGAAGGGACAGAGGATCCCTGGAGCAAGCTAGACTAGCCAAATCAGCGAGCTCTGGATTCAACTGACAGACCCTGCCTCTGTAAATAAAATGGAGAATAATCCAGGAGGGTCCCTGATGTTGATCTCTAGTCTCCACTTGCACATGCATGTGCACACACACACACACATTGTATCATATGCATATAAACATGCACACACACACACACACACCACACATATAGAAAGAAAGAAAAAACAAATCCTAAAAACCAGATAGGTGGGGTTCAGCAAATGGCTTAGTGGGTAAAACGCTTGCCATGGAAGCATAAAGCCCTGAATTTGGATTCCCAGGACCCATGTAAAGTACCAGGCCTGGTGGCAGGGGAGAGAAAGAGAGAGAGACAGAAAGTCTCTGGGGCTCACTGGCTGGCTAGTCTAGCCAAACTGGTGAGCACCAGGTTCAGCATGAGACCCTCCTTCAAAGAAGAAGGTAGAAAATGAATGAGGAAGACGCTCAACATTGACCTCTGACTTCCACATGAGTGTGCACACACACACAAGCATGTGCCTATATACACATGCACACCACATACACAAGAGAGAGAGAGAGAGAGAGAGAGAGAGAGAGAATATTCAGGTGTGAGGTTGGCTCAGTGGCTAAAGGAACTTGCTCCAAAGCCTGCTGGCCTGGGTTCGATTCCCCAGTACCCAAGTAAAGCCAGATACACAAAGGCGCACATGCATCTGGAGTTTGTTTGCAGTGGCAAGAGGCCCTGACACATGCCCAAACTCTCTCCCCCCTACTCTTTTTCTCTCCTTGCAAATAAATTAAAGAAAAATACTTTTTGAAAAATTCAGATGTGACTATTTCACTGTGTATTTGCAAGAAATAAGGGTTCTTTTAACATCACCATCCCAATGACACTAATAATTTTTCAGCAGTGCTAGAGATCCAACAGGGCCTTGTGCATGCTAGCCATATGCGGTAGTTTGAAGGCAAAGTGTCCCCCGTAGCTTCATGTGTTTGTGATTAAGCCTCTTACTTGATCCCCAACCAGTGGAGCCTTTTGGAGGTGTAGTTTGCTGGAGGAGGTGTGTTGCTGGGGGCTGGCCTTAGAGTGTTATAGCCCGTTCTGAGCTATGCAGTGTCATAGCTATTCTGAGCTCATCTGATCTCCTTCTTCCCTGCTGATGGTAAGACGGGATGTGTGGCTGTCTTCTCCTGCCATGCTTCCCCCACAATGACAAAACTTCCTCTCAGAACTGTAATCCTGAAATAAACCCTTCCATAAACCACTTGTGGTTGAGTGTTTTGTCCCAGAAACAAGACAACAACTGCTACACCACACAATAATTCCTAATTTCACCAAATACCCAGTTTAATGTTCAGAGTGTCTGTTATCTAAAATATGCTTATGTGAGTCATAAACTTTATCAAACAAAATCCATAGGATATTTTTATGTTGCCACATCTGCTCACATTTGTTACATCTCTTTGTGGGTGTGTGGTAATGTTTTTTGTTTGTTTTGTTTTTTTTTTTTTCAAGGTAGGGTCTCGCTTTAGCCCAAGCTGACCTGGCACACTCATCTTGTATTCCCAGACTAGCCTCAAACTCATGGAGATCCTCCTACCTCTGCCTCCCAATGCTACTATTAAAGGTATGCACCACCACACCCAGATTCTTACAGTTTTTTTAAATCTGTATGCTCCTTCTCCTCACCCTCTCAGAGTGTCTCATAGTTTTGAGATATGTGACTGGATACCCATGTTGTCGATGAATATTTCTTCTGGCCCTTCTATTTCTTGTGAATTGACAGGTGAATCTAGAAGTTTACTTGGGTGCAGGACTAATCCACTAGCAAAAAAAAAAAAAGAAAACTCTCTCAGGAGTTGTTTTTAGGAGATGCTTATGACATCTGCCTGCTTTTCCTTTAGGAAGTTCGTGGTCATTGGTAAGCATGTCCATTTCATTATTATCTTACTAGTTGTAAATTGATGATGCTATAATACCATGCTTCCTTTACTTATGAGCTAAATATTGTGGAAACTTCTTCTGTCCAAGCTCAGACTTCAATACCTCAGTCCTCACTCGGTTCTGTACCTGCAAGTGCATTGTGGTACGGACACACCCAGTCCTCAGCAGATAGACATTTGGGTTGTTTCCAGCAACATCCGCTAGAAACATTTTGCCAGCATTTCTCCCCCAAACCATCCTTTGGCCTTTCCTTCATTTTCTGACACAAATCTCCATGTCATAGATGTTCATGTTGTTCTTCCTGGCTCTGTGCTTTCCTCTTTGCTCTGAGGACATGAAATAACCATATCACACATTCTCCACTAAGAAATCTGCTCTGATTAAATGGCAGAGGTTGCCTGCTCCTTCTCCAAGGTGGAAGAAGTCCAGAGCAAGGCTAGAAAGGCCATTCTCAAGGATGTTAGGCACATTTCCAATTCTCCCTGTCACAAGGTGACATTGCCAGCATCTGACACCCCCATCCCCAACAACCTTACTCCCACATGGAGACAGGCCTTTCCTGGAGCCCTCCCCAGCTGTGAGTCACCAGCTCCCTGGCCCCAAACCCCACAGGGAAAAAAATGCAAATGGATTCTGGTGACTAGGGAACTAAAGCCACCTCTGTGTGGGAGAGGATGGTATAATATCAGCCTGTCGCCAAATTAACATTATTAAACAAATACGTAAAAATAGCAGCCATAATTATTGCCGTACTGTAGCTCAAGCTGGAGCTCTCCATGAGGTTTTTGTTCCCCCCTAAACACAGGGCTGTCTCCTCCATTCCTGCTCTTCCAGTCCTTCCTCCTTCTTTTTTCCAAGATGTTGCGGAGGAAGGCAGCCCCAAGCAAGTGCTCAGAACCTGCTCGTTTGGGAAAGAAGATGATGATGACAGATAAGATTTCTTCAACACTTATGAAATGCCAGGGCCTTGTGCATGCTATGAAATGAATTAATGAATGCCTTGCATTGGGATCTGCATTTACCCCTTAGAACAATCCAGTGGAGGAAGCTCTATCATTCCCAGGGGGACAGATGTGCACACTGAGTCCAAGAGAGGCTGGTTAACTTGATCATTGGGCTCAGCAATAGGGAGCCCTGGATTTGACCAATGTGTGCCCTTTGCCCTTGTTACTCCAAGCATTCACCTGACCAACATCCCTTAACCTTCTCCTCGTCCTGTCCTGTAGACATTTCTCAAGTTAAAGTACAGGTTACCTCTTAACTGAAAGGTTCAGGCCCAGCAGCATTTGGGTCTTCAGATTTTGTTTTCTAAAGTAGGGTCTCACTCTAGCCCAGGCTGATCTGGAACTCACTCTGTAGTCTCAGGCTGGCCTCAAACTCACAGCGATCCCTCCTACCTCTGCCTCCTCAGTGCTGGGATTGCAGGTCTGTGCCACCACACCCAGCTCAGATTTTTTTTTTTAGGTTTTGTAATATTCACATGTACATAATGAGCTACCTTGAGGACGCGATGGTTTCAACCCCAAGTGTGAACATGAAACTCACTTATATTCCATATACATCTCTCTCTCTCTCTCTTTTTTAGATAGGATTTCAGGTAGCCCAGGGTGGTTTGGAACTGTCCATGTGGCTGAGGATAACCTTGAATTTCTAATCCTCCTGCCTCCACGTCCATGGTGCTAGGATTAGACATGTGTCACCATGCCTGGTTTATGCAGTGCTGGGAGGAAGCCCAGGGCTTCATACATGCTAGGCAAGAACTCTACCAACTGAGTTACACCCCCTGCATGTTTCCTATACCTCTTATAAACAGCATGAAGAAATTTTACTCAATATAATTTCTGTTTGGCATGTTCAGCCTAAACCCTCAAAAGTCTGTCTTCTTCTGGGCTGGGGAGATGGCTCAGTGGTTAAAGGAACTTTCTTGCAAAGTTTTCTGGCCCCGCACCCACATAAAAGCCAGACACGAAAAGTGCCACAAGCATCTGGCAGCAAGGGACCCTGGTACACCCACCCACCCACACACACACACACACATACACATACACGTGCAAATAAATAAAATATTTTTCAAACAAGTCTGTCCTGTCTCTTCAGGTTGTAGTTAGTGATCAGGCTACACCACACTCCACACTTATACCTGGGTCAGATTTCCCAGCAGTTTGACTCCCTGGGCTATTGATAATGGTGAATACTTCCTCTTTTATTATGACCGTGACCACCATAGGATACCTGAAGGCCTTGGTGACAATTTCAACAATATCTTTCCATCACAAGCAGATGATCAGCACAAAATAAAGTGAGTGTGTGAGGAGACTTCGGCCCCGTGCAGGGCACCATGGGAAATCTGCTGCTGGAACATCGAGCCAGCATGTGTCATATGATTATCCCCAGTGGTAATAAAAGAATCTGGGCATATGCAGAAAAGATATCGTAGATATATATTGTAGTTATATATTGTAGCTAGCAGGTGGGGATGAAGGAGAGACAGGCTCAAGCAGGGGTTGGCTTCTGGCAAGTTTGGGGTATAAACAAAAGGTCCAGGAAGGGGAGTAAGAGGTCCAGGTAGGGTGGTCCTAGCCCAACTGCTCCTCACACCAACCAAGCTGCTCAAGCCAATCATGTCATTGGTAGCAACACTGGGTCAGGTAGTGGAGGCAGGAGCCTTTTTCTCCCTCTGCCACAGCGTGTGGGTCATCTCCCTAGGCCTCCATCTCCTCCTGATTCCTGCCTCTGTGTCAGATGCTACAAACAAAATGCATTATACAAAGAGTGCACATCATAAAAGTCTCTCAGGTATGCACCCATTGAGGGTCTGCCCAAGAGCCATGAATGAAGCCAAGAATGAAGACAGCAGTGACCAAGGCCATTCTAACCCCTCTTGTCCCCTAAACGTTCAGACATCAAGTCAATCAGAGAGGCTATGGGCATGATGGTGACAACCTTTATTATCATGTGGTGAACACCCTGAGCACCGCCTGGAACCCCCTTCAGAAAGGGTCTTGACACCCTGACTGCTAGCCCACTGCTGGGAGCAGCAGCCCCTTCCTTTGGAAATATATTCAGCTTTTGGCCACACCCTTCCCTGGGCTGTCCATTTGAGTAGAAAAGTTAACTCACAATGAAGCTAAACTCACACCCATCTCCAGCGCCCTCTAGGGGTTGAGTCTATACTGCAGCTAGACTCTCCTTCCATAAACCAGGACTCTGTCCCAAATCCTGCCAGTTCACCAATCCGACCACAGAATTCACTTCCTGAGGAATTCTGTCTGCAACACGTTATCTCTGGAACTTTGTGATTGCTGACGATGTCACCAGGCTTGCTTGTATAACTCGAAAGGATTGCAGGCTGCCATAGGAACGGATCATAGAGAACCTTTTGAGATTTTTATCTGCCCCATGGTCCTTTGTTTTAGTCATTTTTTTCATTGCCGGGACAAAGTATCTGACAAAAATCAGTTTAAAAGAGGAAGAGTTTAGATCAGTTTACAGTGCCAGGTGAGAGTCCATCATGAGAGGAAGGCATGGTGGCAGGAGCTTGAGGCAGCTGGTCACATTCCGCACAGTGAGGAAGCAGAGAGTGATGGATGCTGGTACTAGAGAAGGTCTCTCTTATACAGCTAAGTAGGTCTTCCCACCTCAATTAACTTAATTACCTAATCCCTCACTGACAAGTAGAGAGGTTAACCTTGTCTACATAATCCCTCACAGGTGACACTAGGTCCTGTCAAGTTGAAAATTCATATAAACCATCATCATGTTCTTCCTGCCTTCTGGCCATAAAGAGGGCAGAATTATTAGAGCCCCTGGCACCCTCTGTGCTGAGAAGTGCTGAAGTTGGGTTGGGTAGCTGGAGCTGTGCCAGGCACTGAGCTCTGTGTACACTACTGTCCCTAACCACACAGGTTACTAAGGTTCTCTAACTCACAGAAGGACTAAGTTGTCCAAGGGTACAGAGCTAATAGGTACTGGGATTGTGCTTCAGGTACCGTTCAACATTTTTACAGGGATTCTGGGGGGGTAGAGAGAGGCCTAGGATATCCTTAGGGGTCGCTAGAAAAGTGAAGAAACAAAGAAGATAAAGGCTGAGTGGGTGGTGCCAGCCTGTCCCCTTCCCATTTCAATGGCAGCAGCTCAAACTATACCAATTTCATATGCCAGGCAATGCCTTCCAGTGCCTGCATCCCAGATGGCCTGTGCTCGGTGTCCCCAAAGTCACGTGGACCTTTCCATGCAGGGGTGGCTCAAGTCAGGCAGCTCCGGTAACTCAAGCTCTTTCCCTGTCTCAGGTCACTTCAATCTCCTGATTTTGCTCTGCCTTTAAGAAGCACAGCAAATAAAGAAGCTTTGTGGGCTGGGGATGTAGCTCAGTGGTAGAGTGCTTGTCTAGTATGACAAGGCCCTGGGTTTGGTCCAACTACTGGGGGCTGGAGGGGACTAGCTTTGCATTTTGACATCTGAGAGTGATCTCTGGTTCCCACTGATGGTTATCACCTCTTCTCCAGACCAACTACGCCACCTCCCACTTCTCCGTATGCTGGCTTTTCCAGGCATTGTGTCATCCTTGTCACAGCCCCCTGGAGAGCCTCCAGATTGAAATGTCTCTGTGTGTGCATGCAGGCAGACATGCACATGTTCATGTATGTGTGCAGGTGCATACACGTGCACAGTGTGAGGAGGCCAGAGGACAACCTCAGATGCTATTCCTTAAATGCCATCCACCTTCTTTGAGACAGACTCTTTCACTGGTCTGGGACCCACCAATTAGGTTAGACTGCCTGGCCCACAAACCCCAGAGATCCACCTGCTTGTCTCCTCAATGCCGGGATAATAAACATATGTTACCACACCCAGTTGTTGTTAAAAACATGGGTTCTGAGACTTAAAGTCAGGTCCTCATGTTACACAGCGAGCATTTTACCAACGGAGCTATCACAATATCTCTTTTGGAAATGTGACTTCAGAATATGGACATCCTGCATCTGTTCATAGTTAGTGCAGTGCTGGAAGGCACTGCACAAGCTGTCAGGGGAAGCTGGTCAATGACAGCTGGAGTAAATAGAGACCACTGGCATGAAACAGTCTGCTGCTATGAGTAGGCTGACCATACTTCCTACTGTGAGAGAACAGCGAACCAGGAAAGGAGCATGTATGCAATGGAGGAGCCAAAGCCTGAGGGAGGCAATTAACAGCTTTTAAATTCGGTCAAATATTCCATTTAGTGAGGGGAGGCCCTTAACTGGAACTGGGGACTTAGGACGATATGCACTGGGAGCCGGACTCTTGGGCCCCCAATGAGAGATGCACTAAGTAAGCGATTGATGGAGAGGATACTAAAAGTAGAATCTAGCTAATTCAGAAATGTGTATCTAAGTTAACCTATACCAATCTCACTCTC